>KK351256.1:172666-210201 GCA_000671755.1 Glossina brevipalpis | reverse complement strand
TAAAACATAAACTACATCAGCAAAGTCGTAAGATAAAACTTTATATATACATATGTACACATATATATACTTACATACACACACACACATGCGTACATATATATATATATATACCTATATATATATTACATTAATATAAAGGGTGTCTCAATAAAACTATTTAGATTGTGCGTCGTTTCTTTTTTCATGCAAATAGCAACTCTGAAATTTGACAGCTGTCACTTATGATTGTCTCGATTATTAAAAATGGAGCGCTACACAAAAGAAGAATGGCTTATAATTGTGAAAACACTTTACAAAAATTGGCAAAGTTAATCTGAGACCGTTCGCAAATTTCGCGAAAATTTGACAGCTGTCACTTGCGATTGTTCCGATTATTGCAAAGCGATCCACGCAATGTACAAGCAATAAGTTGAATGAGTTAGGGAGCAAAGTGAAGTGAATGTCAATTTTTCGAAAAAAGCCACTTTCACCGATGAAACACATATTCATCTGAACAAAACTGTAGAATTTGTGGCTCAGAAAGTCCTCACGGAATAAGAAATAAATGCATCCACAACGAGCAACGGTCTAGTGCAAATTTTGGCGTGATTAAGCCTTACTTTCTTGAAAATAAGTCCGGAATTGCAGTGATTGTAAACGGCATTCGTTAGAGGAACCAGATGGTGGACCTGTTGTGGCCTCGACTGGACGCCATGAATCTGGACGATATATGGTTTCAGCTGAACAGCGCTACCTGCCACACCGCCCTTGAAATAAGCGATATACGGAAGCAATGATATCTAGACCCAATCGTCTTACGTATTTCCGATGTCAACTGTTTACCCAGATCCAGCAGTTTGCTCCTTCGAGATTTGACGGAACCTCCAATTTAAGCGAATAAACCAGAGGCAATACTTGAGCTCAAGACTAACATCCAATGCGTCATTAGTTATCAGCATCTTTGTCAAAAATTCATCGAAAATTTCATCAAACGATTAATGGTCTGTCATGAGAACCGCAGAGGCCATTTGTCGGTTATCTTATTTCATAGTTAATCGGAAAATCTTTGCTTCATAAGGCAAGAAAAATATCACAATATTGGGCTCTTATTGAGACACCCTTTATATATCTATATACATATATTAGGGTACACATTGTGTATATATGTATGTGTTTATGTGTGAAATACGAATGCATATACACACGTATGAAATATTATAAGAACTAAAATCCCGCAACTAATTGTTACGTAACAAAACTAAAGTTGTTGTTTTTGTTTTTTGGCAACACGTGCATATCATTAAAATAAAAGTTGTTTTCAAACAACTTACGTTTGTTTTTGTGTGTGATTGTGTGTGTGTGTATGTGTCTTTCGGTTTCTTTGCATGAAAATAAATTAAGCGAGAGAAGAAAACAAAACAACAATAAAATTGCGAAAAGTCCAATTTATGTTACTTTGACTGACTTGGATATCAACTTGTGCTTGTGAGAAACACGAATATTTCAAAAGTTGCAATTGTCTCAGAGCTTGCATAGCTCGACTTATGCAAATGGAATGGAAGGATCAAAATGCGATTTTAATGCGTCTCAAATGTATACCTTATAGTTTACATGTGCTTTATAAGTATTCAAGTAACTGGAGGAGTAGTTACTAAGAATCTCATCTTTAACTACTTAGAGTTAAAAAAGTTTTTTTTTTTATTTGTAAATTCAAACTAGTTATTTGAATAGTAATAGCAATTACATGTAATAACAATCCGCAACTCGAGATCCATTCAAAAACGAAAACGAAAGCTTTTAAAAACACTCTTCACTGTTTTCACTGCTCCTCCTTGTAATGATGCTTGTTTTCAAAGAAGTTTCTTAATATAGGGGATATGAAGAAGTTATAGAATAAACAAACAAAAATTATTACTTCAAATTTTGTTTGTATGAAATAATGAGCAACAATTGAAGTAACCAAATAAATGACATCGAAAGGCAACGGTTGTCCTTACGTAAAGATTGATTTTACGCTCAGCTGTTGCTTGCAAATACAGATAAAAAAACTAAAAAGATGAAAGAGGAGAAAATGGTTAATGAAAGAATGTGGTTTTAAGATAAGCAACTACTATCTTCTAGACTTCATCTGGGGAAATTGGAGAAAACAGAGGCATCGCTAAGCTGCAATACAGCCGTCGTCAATTTTTAGTGGAAGTAAAAATCAACTGAAAGATTTTAGTGAACTGTTGCTTATTGTGGATGCTTTCCCAACTCATGGATCATGTGAGGAATTTTTGAATTTATTAACAAAATTTCTAAAATAATCTCTAGCTCTTGTTTACTATTAATGCTTAAATAAATATAAAATAAACCAACCACAGTCTTTACAATGATAGGAAAGCTGCATTTGTATTACGCAAACGGCAAACGAGCCAGTGTTTCATGATTTATGAATGAATCTAAAATACAACCGTTATTTTGGTTGCAATTTAAAATGCAAATCAAAGTATAAATATATATAAATATATATACATAATGTTATATACATATATTGGACCCTTTTACCATGTTATTGTTTAAGTGTTTTTCGTTTTCATTTATGTTCTTTAGTTGTGAGAATGTGATGTAATAGTTGAAGCTACAATGGACCCGAAGGCATTATTGCTTTTTTCCTCTTATTAAAGCTTTCTTTCTTTCTTTCTTTTTTTGTTTTGTTTTTTATACAAGGACCGGGGGAATGGCAGGGAATCAAAAACAAATACCCTCTCTTCTGTTCTCTACATGTGAAGGTTGCAACGCAGTACTTTTTTTACACGAACGTCGTACATTAAAATGACCGACAGTTGTTTCCAGTAACTAACTACATGATGAAGTAGAATTTTTGTTTGTTGGCATTTGTGTTCTTTTTAAATAATTCAGGGTCATTTAGGGGGAATTCTATTTTCCTTTTTTTTTTTTTTTTTTTTTTTTTTTATCCACAGAGAGTGGAAGCAAATGTTGAATGTATTTCTATATCTGTTACTAATAAGAAAAGTACTTTTAATAATATCGTTATAGATAAATTGTAATAAAATATTAATTTATTTATGTGAAAAGATAAGAAGTAAAATGAAAAATTTTAATTTTATGCTGAATAAACAAAATTTAAAAAATGAATTTTATTTATTATTGAATATTATGATGAATTTTTGAAAAATCCAAGACCAATCTTCTTATTGACAAACTGAAATAATAATTAAAGTTTCCTTTAATAGTGCTTTCCTTATAAAAGTCCAAACAGTCATCTTATCTACAAGCGTACATTCAAACATTTGCTTGGTTTGTCATCATCATTATCAACGACACTATTTCGTTAAATGATAAATCTACGCAAAATGAAATCTGATTAAACATTAATTAAAGAGAGTGCCACACAAACACAGACATGTAATAAAAAGAAATGATTGAAATTTTTTCCGGCTAAATTTTCATGACTAATTTCCTAGAGACTAATTTAGTAAACCCTTTGCGATATATGAAATAAGATTCGATCGTGTGTGCTAAATATATAATGAATGACAATCAAATTAACTGTGAGTGTTAATGCTTTTTGGCTAAGAAGGTCATTTTCGGGACGGACAAAAATGTAAACAACTTTTTTAAATAATTTTTGTTTGTCACAAAAAGCTGACAAAGATACCAAAAACGATAAACGACAATGTAACTGATTAGTTCTCCGGTCATCTGGTGGCATTGCATAGCACAGGCAATACCTGAGGGTGTTAGTAGTCATAGATTATGTACAGGATTACGCGAGATTATGCAGGATTATAAATGGACTGAATCAGTCCAGGTGAAAATTCATAAGCAATTCAAGTGCAAATGGTGTAAGCCGCCCCTAACTGGTCTCAGAAAGTATTGCAAAGCAACAGTAATCTTTTACGAAAACTAGAAGCAGTTCGAAGGCTGTTTACATTTCGAATGATATCAGTTTACTGTACGGTCTCAAAATCAGCTGCAGCAGTCCTATTAGAAATGTTACCAATCGAGCTGCTCATGATGGAGAGGTTATGCATCCACAACAGAAAAAAGGAAAGCAGAAGAAAAATAAGAAGAAAGTTACATTGACTTGCACATATTAAGGCCAGCTATCCGAGGCAAAGCGTTTAAGGAATGGCAACAAAGATGAAAAAATGATTGAAAAGAAAGGTGGACCTACAGCTTAATAGAATAGAAAATAGAAAATATGAAGAAACAATTGTTTACATAATCCAAACTCTGGCGGAGCATGAAATGTTTCCAAGCTGCTTCTGGCGTTTTGACTTGCGAGTAGATAGCGTATGCAACTTACGTGAAACAACACAGCTTTCGTTTCTTTCGGCCTGGGAGTCTTGGAGAAACGTGCCTATTAGGTCCCTGGATACCAAAATTGCAGTGGCTAACCTGATAGCAATCATGCCGAGGCGTACTGAGGGAGGCGAAAAGTGTACCACCTTTCTGCCATGCAAAGGCTGCATTCGAACCCTTGATCTCATTAAAGAAAGAGGAATGTATAACGAGATTAACGAGGATCACCAAACCGTAAGAGTTCATCTCAAGGTAATGCGAAATCAGTTCTGAGATAGTCTTGCTCAAATGTCGTGGGGTCACTACTTAAAAGTGATCTGACATTACGTTCATTAAAAAAACAAAAAGGTAAAAAAAGTAGACATGGATAGATGGACAAGTTGCATACCTCTAGAGGCAATTCAAAAACTTTGGCTTGTCTTAACGAATAGTTTAAGTTTGCTTGAGCAGCTCTCGATTTTACGACTTACATTTTAGTAAAAACGCGTCAATTTTTCCAGTTTTTTTTTTTGGTTTTTTTTGGCGACTTTTTTCGTGAAAATAGTGTCTTCCCTATCTTCCAAATATTTATACCAAACCATGTTTGTTATCTTTTACTTCATTTCAAATCAATTTCAATAGCAATTCTCAGAAGCTTTAAGAACTTAATCGAAAATAACTTCAAAAATATCAATAACTCAAAATTGATAAATGCACATAACATTATACATAATCAAGGATTTTAATTCAATCGCTGGGCAGATGGGCGTGCAAGATATTCATCTATTTCTATGCAAAAATAGTTCGACTGAAATTCCCTTTAAGGAAACAATGATTCTCGTTTTACATCGAAGCGATGCATACGAAAATAAATTCTTTTGTGCTTGCGTTGCTCTTGATTTAAGTATTGCTTAGCAGTATGACAATTGGTTTCCATTATAATGTGTATATCAAGGGAGCACACATACCCATACCCACCAAATGCTATGTAACTTAGATTCGAAAATTTCCTATAGAAGTTTTTACAAAAGCAATATGAAAACATCTTTTAGACGAATCTTAGATACTTCGTACCCAAAAAGAACTGTCTTTTCTGCCACTTTTATGTAACATAAAAAAATTTGTTGTTAATAAAATTGTGAAGAAATGGGTCTAAGTCGGAGGTCGCTTAACGGAGAAACACCTATCATTCCCCTAGGGATTACTGAGCGTCTCATTTCACGAACTGTTCCCACTAAAGAAATACACACGTGAAACCCACAATTAATCGGACGAACAAACGGAACCTAACTACCGGACGGGCCTATGTTATTCCTGAGCCTACTCTGTACTCTGTCTTACCAAACAGTCCTCTTCGAGACTTGATCAAGACTTCGAAGATGAGTCCGACGGCTCCTCTTACCTGATTTTTTTAGAAGTCTCAACAAATACTTGAAATAAAATTCAGATCGATTTTAGACCATATGTCGTGAATTTAAGAGGTAACAAAGAATGTTTTGAAGTTTTGGATATTACGTAGAATTATTTCTAAAACTCTCCAGATGTTCGCTAAGAACCTAAGAGGATAAATAGGCAAACAGACAAACGTAGCTGAATGGCTTCAGAATATTCCGTTGGTTGATCAAATATATATATAAAACGCTTTCATGTCTTTAGGACGAGAACCTAAGAGGATAGAATGGCGAACGGACAAATGTAAACTAAATGGACTCGAAATATTCCGTTGACCAAGAATATATATAAAAACGTTTTCATGTGTTTGGGAGGAGAACCTAAAAGGATAGAAAACCGAACAGACTCGTTAGACTTCGCTGATCAAGGTTAGACATATAAATATTTCTATATTTTTGGAAGTTTCAAATGTGTCTTCTATACGGCTTTGGAAATGAAAATAAAAATAAAATTCAATTCAACTTTTTTATGAAGAATAACGAGAATGTGTTAATTCGCATGCAAATGCAAACGGGATACTTGAGTTTATATTGACTGAACATGAAACTCATAAATATTGTTCGTCGTCAAACATGAAATCAAATCTGTGAGAGGACGAGATTTTTTTTGTTATTCTTTTTCATTTTCTTTCTTTGCAAACAAATAAAAATCTTTTTTCACATTTTCAAATAAATATGTATACGAATGTATATGAATGTCCAAGAAGAAAAGAAAAAAAAAATCAAAAAAAAAACAAAATAAATAAATTGAACGAATTTTTTGTATTTTTATTATAGATGCATAGATACGGAATATCAATGAGAGGATTTTTGTCTTCATTTGAAACAAATTCTCATACATTTTATAATCGTCGGTATTATTGTTGACAATAAATTTTTCATTTTGTCAATAAATGAATGAATGAATTCAATAAAATGATATCCGAGTACACGAGAATGAGATAAAAGTTTTTGTGTCAATTCTTTATTAAACCTGAAGGCAAAATTTTGAAATTGAAAATTTTGTAAAAGCGCAACAGTAACGCTATAAATATATAATTAATAAACAGAAATTATAATTAAAAATGAAAAATGGTTTCAATTATTTACTTTGTGGGCATGTAAATGAATTCTATTTGCAATAAACCACGAGTGCACTCATAAATCGCTTAAAAAGTATGGTTTTATATTAAAAATGTGTGTATGTGTGTGTGTGCTCGAAGAGTTTGAAGGCTTGTTGTTAAGGAAATTATTTTCATTTGCAAGTTAATAAAAAGAATTCGCAAACACTCGAGTTTCATTTCTTAAATGAGAATATTTTTTAATCATTTAGACGCGTTATGGTTCAGCAGTCAATCAAAACGCATTAATGAGGCAAAATCATTTTTCTCGTATTCCTTCTAAAGCTTTACACGTTTTCGCTATGGAAGACAATAAACAAAAAATCAGTTTTATTCCCTTTGAACATTGTGTGTGTGTGGGTGTGTGTGTTGATGTTGCATCTTATCATTCGATTACTCAAAGTCAGCTCATGCATAGGTTTGGCAGAATAATCAGAACAAGGCTGCAAGCATTGATTTGAGTTTTAAATGAATATTCGCTTATTGAATGAACGCTTTTTTTATCGTTGGATTTTTTTCGAAAAGAAACAGAACTTCTACGTTAAAATCATCAAAATTTATTTATTTCATCGGAATTTACTGTTTATTTCTCGCAAAAGCTACGACTGCTATATGAAGGATGACTCGACAAAAGCGCACTATTTCACTTAAAAATGAACACATGTACCTTTTGGATGAGATGTGATGGAAGAAAATTTCCGACCAATCGTCCTCCGGGATTCTGATGACAAGCCATTGTACTTTTCATGAAATTTTCGATGATTTTTTGCCAAAGTTGTAGTTGTATCTGACCGATGACGTTTTCGATCTCGGCCTTGAGGTCAGGACTTTTTTCCGATTTATTCGCATAAACCCAAGATTTCAGAAAGCTCAAAGAAAAAACCACATGGCGTTAATCCGCATCACCTTAGTGGCCAGTAGCTATCAGAATTTCATGAGATGATTTGGTCTGAAAATCGTTGCTACAATAAATCGATTGTTCCATGCCCGGATTACAGTGGCAAGTGGCGCCGTCCTAACTAAAAACTACATGTCGTCCAGATTCATATTGTTCACTTAAGTCCACAAGAGCTCCTCTATTATGTTCGCATAACGAACGTCGTTCACAGCCATTGAAATTCTAAACATATTTTCAGAAAAGTAAGGCTCAATCAAAAATCCACACCAGACAGTTGCTTATTGTGGATGCTTGTACTTCCCATGGATCATGTAAGGATTTTCTGAACCTCAAATTCAGCAGTTTTGGTTATTTACGAATTCATTCAGATGAAAATGCGTTCCATCGGTGAAGATGACTATTTTCAAAGGATCGGCATTCATCCCACTTTGCTCTAGTACTTATTGAACGAATTGCCGGCGCTTTGCATCGCAGCTGACGGCTGTCAAATGTCAGAGTTGCCAATTGCATGAAAAAATGTCAAAATTTAAATAGTGCGCTCTTATTGAGACAGACTTTGCTAGAGACAGTATATTTTTCATATATATCTTCTCTAAAAAATTTAAGATAAATTACGAAGCTTCTCTTTACTTGTTACCGATAGCATCCATTTTCATATCTTGTAATTCAATCAATGATGAAGATTAATAAATCAAAGGTCGAAAGTAATCCCTCTATGAATATTATTTGAGAGCTCTTCGGTACATTTCGTAAATATAAAGGCTAAGCAATCAAACAAAGTATTAAGCAATTAAAAGTTTGTTGTGCTTAAAGAGAAAGAAGAAAATGTGAAAAGTACAGAAGTACAAGTGCGCACCCACTTGTTACGTGTTACCCGAGTGCTATACAGTAAATGTGATATGTTTCTCATATAACCTCCATCCAAATATATTTTCACACAAAAATGTGCACCTGTTTTCCAGAATTTATATATCTATCAGTGGGCACCCCACACCGCCACCCACCTCCACCCCTCCTCCACCTGAAAATAAATAATTTAATAGTTCAACGTTCACTTTTAATTGAGTTGAACTTTATGACGAAGTCCTTGCAAATGTTGCTTTGAACATAAAACTATTGCAACCTTTCAACAAAAACGATGGTCGAGCTTACAACGAATTCTTCGATATTCTTTATAAACATTTTATTATCCGAAATATATCCTAGAGTATTTAATCCTTTTAGAGTATGTACGGACAAAGGCATTTTCTAAAATCTTCCCACTATTTCAACATTCAGTTGTTATTTTATGATTTTATAATCAATCTTTTTTAACTATTCAATGCTCGAGCTTTTTTTTCTATATATTACAAAATATTTCAAGCAAAATAGGTAATCAAATCAACATTCCTTTCGTGTGGAAGGTAAAATAAATTTTGTTTCAAACTTTTTTAAGAAAATTAAAACAAACCAGTTCACCTTGCACACATAAAAAGGAAACCGTTACAAAAATAATTCATAAAATATAATTTAAGTTTGATCTTGTGGCAAATTATACTTGTGACGTAGGCGCCCTTTGCGCAAATTCTAAAAAGTTCAAGCACAATGATGATAGTATAGTGGGTAGTATATAGGATTTGGTGAACTTGTTTCACTAACATCTGTCAAATAAAACTATCATTCATGACATGCCCTGTTTAATGTAATATTCATCATTTTGCAATATGGAACATTTATGGAACCGTTGAATGTGTTGAAATAGAAAAAATTTAGTACAAAAATTCTGGTTCTGTGATATTATGGCCGAAATAATTGCCCATATAAGCGCAAGAAGAAGAAAAAGCGAACTTTGTAATAGATTTGTTAAGGTCCATACATCATCTAAACACAGGTTCGATCGAAAATATTGATCCTGTAAGTGAAAATGTCAAAGTGTCGAAGAAGATCCAAATTTATCCATTACATCCCATAGCGGGCCTATCTTACGGCACCTTGTTGCCTATTTAGCATTTGTATTTGCACCTCCATCTCTACAAAATTTAGCTAACATAAGAACTGACGTTGGCCGACCATGTAACGCATAAAAGATACACTGTTTGGGTGCTTGAACAACAGCGTTTTGATAACGATTTATCGCATCGAATTTTCTTTAGTGATGAGGCTTACTTTTCGCTCAGTGTACATATCAACAAACAAAATTCTCGTATCCGCGCAGTGAAAATCGACAAGGAACTATCGTTGCGTTCCCAAAAAGTCACTGTACGTGTGACACTAATTCTCAATTCTGATCGCTACAGTCACGTGATTATTAATTTTTTTTGACTTGAAGTTGAAGATATGGATGATGAAAATATATGCTTTCACCATACAATGATATCCGTTTTGGTATTATTGCGTGAGAAACTTCCCGGACGTGCAACTTCAAGTTTTAGTGATTTGAATTGGCCGCCAAGATTGTGCCGTTTCTTACCATTCGACTTTTCTTAGTGCGGTTATGCAAAGCATCGAGTTTATGCGAACAATTTTCAAACTCTTGACGCTTTGAAAAAGAGCATTCGACGAGTTATGACAGAGCTACTAACCGCTATGTCCAGAAAAGTCATCGAAAATTACCTCAAAGGTATCCTCGTCCTGTATGAAGTTCCGTGAAGGACATTTGAACGATAATCGTATTCCATAAATAATCAATGTCCAAACAATGTATTAAACAAAGAAAATTTGATCCAAATCATAAACAGAAGTTTGTCTTATTTATGTTTAGTACAAAACCATAAAATGGGTGTGGGTGACCCTCTATGTATATATAAAAAACTTTAAAAGGCGATTAGCACGTTTTCTTACAATTTATGGTCGTACAATACGACAGCTTATGAGCGGAATAATTACAAACACCTGTAAATATTTGAAAACATGCTGCCTCAAATACTAAAAACATATTAATTATTAAGTTTGAAGATGTGTTCTTTCGCACGTTATATAAACCCTTTAAATTTATGTACCGCCATGTAGCTCAAGAGAATACAGCGCAGTGTGAAAGCCTTTTTCATAATTCTCTAGCACTACTTTTTTTCTATACTTTCCAAGAAAACCACTTAAAGCATAGCTATTGTCATTCAAAAGTGAAGCGTTACGAAAAAAAATAAACAAAAAAAACTGATAAAAACTCAGGCGTCTTTTGTTCCTTTTCATCATTATGCACACGTTAAGCAACAAACAAGTAAACGAATGCTTTCATTCTCGTGCAATGGTAGCAACCACGTATTTTGAAATCCTTCTGGCATGTAAGAGACAAAAAAAATGTGCATAATAAGATACCCCCTAACAACAGGTTCTTAGATTTCGTTCTTTGCTTGGCATTGAAAAAATTAAAAAAAAAAAAAAAAAAAGATTCAAATGTTTGGTACAACACAGTTTTACACGTTCCTTAAATAGTTGGCATTTTACTTTGACAAATGGATTAATACTGAGGACGAGCAGTGAACGGTTAATAAAACAAAAAATAGTTAAAAATATATATCTCAACCTTACTTAGTTTATCTTGGCTAATAGCAGAGCGCAAAGCAATAGCCTAAGAGTGACGTTACATTAGGAACAAAAGTGTCATGGACACACACACATACACACAATATCACTTAGGCAACTTGGTCTCTTTTAAAATGTTTAAATTATGAATGTTTTTTTTTTCCTTTTTTTTTTTTAATACAAAATTTTAGCTGCACTTGAATGTACCAACTTTAAGCAATAAATAGACCAGAAGTTACAATAGACCAGAAGTTACAAATGCCAAGACACAGAAGAGCAGCAATGACAATGGATTAAATGCCAAGAATCCATCTTTCTATTTCATCGCATAATGAAGCGAATGTTTGAAATGTAAGCGAAGAAAAAAATGTTTAGAATTTTGAACGGCTTGCTTGCCTTCAGTGCTGTTAGGGGCTTTACGAAGCCTTATCGTAAAATACTGGCACAGTACATTCACTATTGAAAATATGGACCATCGTGGACCACTACTTTCTTCGAGTTTTAGATCAAGTATGAATTTCGTAAGTAGTACTTTGGGTCTATGCAAGAAAAGACGTACTTTTTAGGTATCGCGCGCGTTGTAAGAATGGAAGCCCCGCTCGATCAGGCGATAAGTAATCGATCGTAACTAGCGTTAAACGGACGGAGTAATGTTTGCTAGTAACAGCAGGTAGGATATCAGATTCCAGGTTAGTGCTGGACGAACTTTGCTGTATAGAAACGAATATTATCGTACTGAAAACCAATGATAGCAAGGCTCTTGCGTCCCAACCTCTTTAGTTACTGTCAGTAGCGTCCCGTAAAACAAACCATGATCCGCCCTATGCACCTAATCTCCCCAAACGGGATCACCTTGCGTGTTTAGCTTTATCGGCCGTGTTCGCCTAGTTTACATCATAGTTTGTGCTTTGAACATCTTAGCAGAATCATTGTTCATCGTTCGTAAGAATTTAGCAGAATTATCTTTCGAATTAAGTAGCAAAAGCCTGATGAAAAGAATTTGGCTCGTAACGAGACGTTTCGACAATAGAAAGTGATTGATCAACTAATGTTCTGAAGGGATTTAATTGGCATATGCATGCCTAAGCTTGTTAGAAGAGGTTCACATTTGTTTATTTCTACTGTCACATACCGCTAAAGTCAATCAGCTAAAGTCCGAAGAGATGTAGTTGTATGCGCATTATCTCCATTCTGTCTGCTATCTTTTCATTATTTTTCAATAAAGTAAAAATTAAAAAGAAATAAAAACATTTAGTTTTGATCGAATTTCCAATGAACACGTTTACCTGAGCTGAAAAACATACTTTTCAAAATCTCAGAAATGTTGAACGAAACATAATTAAAATGTAGAACAAGTTTCAATTAGATTGTTTTTCTATTCACTTAAGAAGGATAGGAAAAATCTGTCAAGTCTGTCTGTCCATCCAGTGTGTCAAAAGTTGGCTTTTTTCGAGCTTTCTCCAAAGGTAACTGTGGTGCGTAGCGTATAATAGATTCGTTTATACCCGAATTTAAATTTCTTATTTGTTTTCTTCGTTTTATTTTATTTTCTAATTTTACAACAACAAATAATTTTTAAATTATTATAAAAAATATTTGTGAGATTGATTAACACGCTCGCTGTTGACAGAAGCGGATTTGAATAAAACTTTATTTCTTATTTGTGCTTAAGTTAAAAAGGTTGAATATTTTTCTTAAAACGAATTTCATAGAATTTTTTTCTCGATTCTTTGCAGGCATGAAGCAATCGATAGAAAATTACTCGAACAATAATTTACAGGATGAATACAAGCGCTATTGCTATTTAAGTCTTAATTCTGTAAAATCATTCTCGACAACAATCGCTAAAGTGTCAACAAAACCAACAACAACCTCAATAGCTACAATTATTACTCAAACCATGCAACATTAATCACCACTTTCTCTTATGGGTAATCGAGATGGTTCTAATTATGACGTTAATATAGATGACAAAGCTAAATAAAGCAGCGCCGTTTACAAGGGCAGTTCTAATACCTAACATGTATATAATAACAAAAACAACAACAACAACAATATTGAAACAATTGTCAGCTCTAATGTATAAAAATGTAGAGAAATTTTCAAAGAAATTATTTTCTATCTATTGAAAGTTATACTCACATACTCACGCGAATTTCACCTTAACTCTTGAGTATAATGAGAACAGAGCTTCAACAGACTGTAAGCGTTGTGCTATATAACACACTAATGATAAACGTAATGATAAGAGGAATAATTTATCTTCTGGGGCAGAAATATAATGCCCGTAAATGAATAAACATCATCAGTGTCATCATCATCATCATCATAACTATCGATACGATTATCTTCAATCATTATCGCATTGATGACAAATGAAAGGAATTCAAGTTCCTCCCCTGAATCTCCGCTTCACTCCGATGTTGGCCAACAGTATAATATCATTGATGTTGAACAAGATGCGGTTGCTAATATGAAATATTTTAATTTTGTTGCCAACGGTTTGGTTGACAAAGGTATTATGGTGGGCAATGATATGATGAATGATGCCATTAGTATAGGTGGGATTGCTGGCAATGATGGCGGTGGCGGACTGAGAGATAGCAGCAGTGGCAGTAGTTCACTTTACAGTCCCAGCAGCAGCTCGGTTCCCATTGGCGCCCCTAATGAGTCACATTTAACTTTTGTCATCATCAAATGTTTCATAATCGGTTTCATCATACTTGCAGCCGTACTGGGCAATATGCTTGTTATTGTATCCGTTATGCGACATAGAAAATTACGGTAAGTTCGTATACATCTTGCATCTCATTTCGATACATTGACTGGGCTGCTTACAAAGTGAGACTTTTGTCGAAAAATTAAAAGAAAAAAAGCTTCCCTATGCGGCTATTGATATAATAATCTTAATGTGCAAATAATTAGCATAATGAGCATGTAAGTTATGTAAGCGTCATGTAAGTTGTGTAAACTAGATAAGCGAAAGTGAAAAACTTAAGTGTAATCTAAGTGTAAAGTGCGCTATGTGATTGGGAAGAGATGCGAATACTTGCACAATCAAGAACAAGAGGTTCATTAATTTTCGAAGCGGAGACTTCGAATAGAATGTGACCGAGGGAAAGGAAGTCATTAGAAAAAGATCATTTGACAGAATGATTGCCTTCATAGTAATAGATGGCATTGAATAAAGTCTTATTTACCTTAAGAAGAGTTAAGAAATTGGACTCAGCTCAAGAGAGAAGGTTATTGTAATCTGGTCTATCGACGGAAGTGTTGATTGACTGCGGAAACACTTCAGAATGATTCAAAGCGTCTAGATTAAAAGCTGCGTCAATGGACCTATACAAGCAAAGGTTTATATTTTCAGTTCAAGTAGAGGATGTCTCAATAAGAACGCACTATTCCATTTCATGCGTTTTGCCTGATCTACGGGTTTGAGTTACTAAGTAAACTGAATCATGTACGCATGAAGGTGAAGGAACGCCTTTCGCCAAAATTCCCTATTTTGTGCTTCGTGAAGTTGTTGAGAACGATGCCGGATTGATGTTTTCCAGTTTTCGGCCGTATTCTCGTTTACAACGGCAATGTTTTCAAGAGACCGACCGCCGGTACTACAAGGCAAACGAGACTTACTGTCTATAATCCACCCTCTTTCTTCAAATTTGTTGACTCATTAGGTGCACTTTCTCAACTAAAAATTTTGCGAAGTTTTGCGAGCGGTCTCAGCGTAACTTTCCCTATGTTTGTAGTAAGTGTTCACGGTTATAACGCGTTCTTCTTTCGTCTAGCGCTCTGTTTTTAATAATCGGATTACTAACATAGGTTTCCACTTAAAAACAAAAATGACAAAATTTATATAGTGCGCTCTTATTGAGGCACGCTTTTGTAATAGCGCCTACGTTGGTCACACGTGCGAAAAAAAAACCGTTACGAATAACTGCCTCATTCTCTTTAAAAAATATTGCGTACAAAAATTAAACATTTTTTTATAAAAAAGACTTTGTTATACCAGCGCTATTTTATTAGATTTAAATGATTTATTAAAATTTGTAGATTATTTTCAAACAACTCTTGGCAAAGAAGGAAAACTCAGCTAACTAATGTAGAAAGAAAGAAATAGATGTTCAGTCGCGTCAAGAGCTGATGTTGTTGTTTAATAAAACTTCCTTTGTGTACATGTTGTTGTTGTAGTTGTCGTTTTTATAGTGTCATAAAAACTACACCAAGGAATACAATATCTGCTGTTTTGATTTCAATTTTTAGAGTCTCTTTTCGACAAACCTCATAAACTGAGACGCAAAGGAATAGCAAAGTAACAGTTAAAAAACATCTGAATTGCTTTTGAATTTATGAAAATTTTTTTGTAGATTTGTTGACGGTGTAACTTTTCATGTATTTTTTTATGTATTTACTTACATGTTTGCATTTGCATTACATCATTTGATTGACGAAACGTTAGGAATACTTTAAAGGCAAATATTCTTAATCATTCGGATATTTTGTAAGCCACCGTCTCTCTCTCTCTACTTCATTCTCAGAGTAATGCGAACTGTAAAAGAAAATTGAAATATCGAACTTTCAATGTTATCTTGATTTTACAGATCAGATTGAAAAGAGATAACGATCGGCTGACAAATGTACTTGAAGTGCACAAAACAAAAACAACTAATACGATGAGAAGTCGGAAATATTTATTACAAATATTTTGTGTTTAATCTTTTTTTCCCCGAAAAGTCTTAAAAATCCATTGTGGGAAGTGTATTCAGAGTTTCACATTAAACCAACTGTATTTATTAAAGAATTAATACGACAAGAGATCAGAAATATTTATTACAAATATTTCGTGTAAATTATTTCTCTAAAAAGGGCTTAGAGACCATTGTGTGAAGTGTACTTAGGATTCGCTTTAAACGAACTGTTCTTCGTTTACTCGTTGCTCATGAATTTCACATTGTAATTGCATTTGTAAAAGTTCGCCAAAAAAAATCATAATGAGATTAATATTCTCTAGAAGGTACAGAACTTTTTTTAGTCGATTTCCGTTATATTTAACTTCCTACTACATTCAGTTGTTTTTACGACCGCAACTTTAACTATAAACACAGTCTCCCATGTAAGAAATGAATTAACAAAATTTCAACTTCAAATCGAAAAAGTTTTGAGTCTAAAAGCTGAAAGGAAGAAATTTTTCTTCTGTGAAAGAATTCCTCGATCCTACTCATTTATGTCCTGGCTAGGATCGAATTAATCTTCCAAAAAAAAAAAAACACTTTCTTATACTCCGGACTCTAATTTCAAGTAAATCTTTATTGAATAATATTTTCGTAAGTAATTAATCTATTCAAAGACATCCCATCCCTTGCCTCATAATTAGCTAAAAAAAATTTTTTTAGAAAAATCAAAGAATGGCATGACTGAAGAAATTCTCGTGAGGATCTAATTCCATATTTAATATTGTTAGTAAATCATTATTATCTCGGAATATAGTCGTAAATAGCTCCCGTCTCAAATCCCTAAACGGATTCGGATTAATTCTAGCTTTACTCTTGTCTTGTCTCGTTGACGATTCTTCACAAAAGGGAAGAAGGAAGTTCCCTTCTTCTCCCACTTTATATTAAACCAAGTTAAATAGCCGTTGCCAAGCAGTCGGATTCCTATTCGACAATACGATCACAAACTTACAGCTATGAAACTCTTAATTGATTACGAATCTAATATAGAATAATTAAAACTACAATAAAATGTAAAAAATAAGTTAACCTAAGCAAGGTAGGGTAGCGTGCTTAAAACTACCATAGAATAAAACGTAATATAGCCTAAGTATGGGCCAAAACGAGCACGCGACTTTGGTCCTTACAAAGCGTGCAATATAAACTCTCGAAATAGCAGTCATGTGCCATTCGAAGTTATTAATATCAGATTATAATTTTATTTATTCGCTTAAAAAAACCAACCGACACTTATTACCTTTAATTAGAAACCTTAAGAATTAAGACTTTACCGTGACTCTGGTATACGGTTAAGTTTATTTGAACTCTAAGTCAAGTGATGGACGGGTTCGGTTTGTGGATTTCTAATTCTAATGCAATTTAATCAAAAATTCAAATTAATGAAATTAAATTCAAATTAAATTGAAATTAAATCGAAATTAAATTCAAATCAAATGAATAGAAAATGACGAGAACTAATACATTTTCAGTGTTAAGACTTTAAAATAAATTGTTTGATACAATTTGATACAATTATTTAAGCAATAATTTTGATTTTTTTTTTCGATTTTCTCTTTCTCTCATTTCGCATCTCTTTATGCCTTTGCAAACCTACAGCATAATAACCAATTATTTTGTGGTCTCACTAGCAGTTGCGGATATGTTGGTGGCGCTTTGTGCTATGACCTTTAATGCTTCCGTTGAAATATCCGGCAAATGGATGTTCGGTTCGGTTATGTGTGATGTATGGAATAGTTTTGATGTTTATTTTTCAACAGCAAGCATTATGCATTTGTGTTGCATATCAGTCGATAGGTGAGCATAAATGTAGAATATAAAGCGACCTCTCATTGCTCTCATCAATTAAAAGCACTTTATTCACTTATTTCATTTTTTCTTCTTCTTCTTTTTCTTTTTTTTTTAGATATTATGCCATTGTCCAGCCATTGGACTATCCTTTAATAATGACCCATCGTCGTGTATTTATTATGCTGATAATTGTATGGCTGGCTCCGGCTTTACTCTCATTTTTACCCATATGTTCCGGTTGGTATACAACAAGTGAAAATTGGAAATATCTTAAATCAAATCCAGATGTAAGTCTGAAATCTCTAAACAAAAGAAATCTTCAAATAATTTGCAACAAAAATTCTAAAAGCTTTTTCATCGCAAAAACATCTGTAAACAATTTACGTTAATTTCCCGCTTACAATCTTTGTAAATGATAGACACAAAAAAGGGGAGGGGAGGGGGGATGGTGGAAAAGTAAAGAAAACAATAGAAGAATATTTTAATTTAGTTTACTTACTTACTTACAGCCACTGTAGGCACTTAACTTTAGCTTTAACACACACACACACACACACACACACACACACACACACACACACACCCATGCACACCCCCGTGTTTTCCATTAAATTCTGTCTCAAACTCGTCGGCTTCCTTATTACGGGCTTTTTGCTTCATTTCTCTTTCATCTCATTTCTTGTTTCATGTTTGATCACCTTGACATACATATTTGTCACTATTAAATTATGCCCTCAGTCTCTCTTCAGTCGTCACGATTTTCACGTTATACAGTTTGTGTGTGTGTGTGTGTGTGTGTGTGTGTGTGTGCAACACCAAACAGGTTAATGTGTTTGTTTTCCTTAAATGCGATTATAAATACAAGTACATGTACATCACCATTTGTGGTAATTTCACTTGGGCTTGGTGTACAGCCATCTAGCAAGCTCACGTACACACACACACACACACACACACACACACACGCTTATATGCGAGAATTGACTGCAAGCATAATATGAGGTATAAACAAATATAGGAGCAGCATCAACGCTTTCTCTTTATAAAAATTGATTTAAGATGAAAAGTTGTTGGTTTCATTCCGGTTTTATTGAAATTTATTACTTTTTATTACATACATTTCGTTTCACACATGCAACACACACACACCGAAGCTAGAACAAAGGTAGGAACATAACAGTTATTCCGATTATAAGCTTGATAATGCTATCAAGTTTTGTGACTTTGGGCTTGATTCTAAGTTGAGGTTTCATTTACACATTCAACTGATTCAACTGTAAATAAACTTAAATTGCATCTTGGCTTCATAAAATGATGGTCAAAAGAGTGTTGCAGTCCTTAGATCATTAAAAGATTGTTAGGCCACCTTTGGAATATTTTTCTGTGGTCTGGTCACCTTATTGCAGGGACCACGTTGATCAAGTTGAATTAGTTCGAAGAAATGTATTACTTTTTGCTTTTCGGGATCTAGATTGGGATGCTCATGATATAGTATTCACCGATCAACTTGAAAAGGGACAAAGGATCGATAGTGAATATTACATAGCAAAGCACTGTGCTTTCGAATTATGAAATTGCAAAACAAATGGATCCAAATGAAGAAAAAAAACACTCCTTTGCCAAGCCCAATGCACTAACCAAAATAATGGCAAAAAAATTATTTAATTATCCTATGAACTTATTGAGTACACAATTATATATTCCGTTTGTTACACAACTTTTAAAGACATAAGCTTCTTATGCGTATTACTATTGCACAACCATTTAAATAAGCTTAACATTAACTACCAAATAATCAACGAGAAAATGTTCAAATTTTGAAATCATAACAGTTCGCATAGCTTCCAAATATAAACTTAGTACATAGAGAGCACATTAGATACACATAACCTCAAAAACATATTTATTGTCAAATTACTTCGACCTCAAAAAGCTTGATGAGTTCCTGATTAACACTTTAATTAACTATTATTAAAATCCTCCCGTCCTTTCATATGCAAAACTACATAATTAACACTTTGCAATAAAACCTATAAAGAGAACATCCGTCCGTCATTATTTCGAAGTTTTACTTAGAATATAAGACCTAATTCTAAAATCTCGATATATTGTTCCAAAGGCTTGCTGGACCCTTAAACTGTTGTTTATTGTCTTTATACAATTAATCATGGAGAACATAAAAGCACACAAATGCTTTATGAAAACAAAGATCAGAGTAGAGAAGAGACTTTTCAGCTTCCGTTGAAGACATCTGTTCCACTATACTTGTCATTCCATTTATAACGACCGAAAATACTCATGATGAAATACAAATATTCATGATTGTCACAAGTTTTAAGTACGATTCTATCCGACTACCTTATGCGTGGAAATAATCTCAAGTTCTCAAGTCAATAAAATTGATGGAAAACTTAAAACTTGTTAGAGGGGGCTCTTGATTAACAACAATTGTGAGGCCCATAATTCGTCAACAATCTCTTTGTACCTAGAATTAGTCGAAAATTGTAAAATAACGTTGCATCGTGTGGATGTGAAATTTAGCACACACTTTAGAACTGATTTTATTAAAATAAAAAAAAAGCGATTTGTTCTCAAAGCGTAGAGAATATAAAATTCTACTTAAGAACAATTCTTTTCTATACCAAATTAGACGAAAATTGTAAAATAACGTTGCATCGTGTAGATCTGAAGGGTAAGTAGGATATACATAATATTCTTCTCAAGATCGATAATTAGCTGTTCACACAGAATTTCAATTAAATAAGTTTCACAAAATGTTCTTAGCTTTAAGCATATTTGCAATGTGACGTAAGCAGCAGTAGCTGAAAATTTCATTAAATATTCTACAAAACCACAAAATTTGATGTTATCTCTGATAGGTTTAAACTGTTGATTGAGGGGATTAAAATGAATTATTTTCTATTTAGTTAATATGCAAATAATTTAACCGATTATTTAATTAAAAGATTCATCAGCAAATTTTATATTTTAAGCGCTCTTGATGAAAACTTTCTTTTTTCTTTTTTGTTTATTTTATTTTCACTCTTAAAACTTTAAATGAACTTTTCTCTCTTTTCGGTAGTAGTTAAATATCATTTCATGCTAGCGTAGCAAAAAAACATATAATAAAATACGTATAATAAAGTTTTGACATGTAATTAAGCGCAATATTAGAGTTACATTAATTTGCATTTTAATCATTTTATTGCTTTTCTCTTTTTCATTACTTTTCATTATGATGCTTTTAAACAGATTTGTGAGTTTAAAGTGAATAAAGCTTATGCGATTGTTAGTTCATCGGTAAGTTTTTGGATTCCAGGCATTGTAATGCTGTCAATGTATTATCGAATTTATCAAGAGGCCGATCGACAAGAGCGTCTTGTCTACAGGTATTATTCTTATAAAAAGTGTCTCAATAAGAGAGCTCACTATTTCATTTAAAAATAATTTTTTAAGTGAGTTTGTGATACTTCTAAATTGGACATGTTCCGATTAAATAGGAAATAAAACATCCGAAGGGACCGATAACATCTCATTACTCTTTTCATGAAATTTTCGATAACTTTTTGTCCAAGAAGTCGCTGTATCTCATCGCATTAGACTTATTGGATATCGGCCTTGAGCTCAGACATTTCGCATAACCTTAAAGGACGAACTCATACGACTTTAAATCGCATGATCTGGGTAAACAGTCGACATTAGAATTTCCTGAGATGATTTGGTCTGAAAATCTTTGCTGCAATAAATCGATTCCTTCACGCGCGGTGTGACAGTTATCACCGTCCTCAGGGAGCCACGTGTCGTCCAGATTATTTCCGTCCGGTCGAGGCAACGAGATCTCCGTTACCATGTTCCTGTAACGAATGCCCTGCATAGTCACCTTATTTTGAAAAAAGCAAGGCCCGATCAGGTCGTTTGAGCAAAATCCGAAATAGACTCGTTGCTCGTTTGTGAACCCATTTACTTTTCATAGAACGTATGAGGATTCTCTGAGCTCCAAATATAACAGATTTGTTTATTTACGAAGCCATTCAGATGGAAATGCACTTTATCGGAAAAGATGACTTTTTTCGACAAAAACCAACAGTCGCTTGGGTAACGAGTTTTCATATTCCTAACGCGTTCTTCTTCTACGTAGTGTTCCATTTTTAATACTTGGAACAATCATAGATGGTGACAGCTGTCAAATTTCAGACTTATCACTTGCATAAAACAAATGAAACAATATCTAAATAGTGGCCTCTTATTGAGACACCCTTTGTATTGTTACGAAATTCTATTACAAATCATTTAAGTTTAGTGTTTAAGTGAAAATGAAAAACTTTATCTGTAATTGATTTATATAAAATTCATTTGGTTTTCTTATCTATATTAAGATTTCGAAATTTTATTATTTAAAGGTCAAAAGTCGCAGCTTTATTGTTAGAGAAACATTTACAGATAAGTCAAATACCGAAACCACGTCCCAGCATACAAGTTGAGCAATCGACCATTAGCACTATGAGACGTGAACGTAAGGCTGCCCGTACGTTAGGCATTATAATGAGCGCTTTTTTACTGTGTTGGCTGCCATTTTTCCTTTGGTATGTGAGAACATTAATATTTCTCATCTCACACACACACACACACACACAATCGTATTAATGATTAAGATAAAAGTCATTTGGTTTGTTGTGCAAGTTTCATTTCATTTTATATCCTTTGTTCCATTTATTTCACTTTCTTTCCGCTCAATAAAATTTTATAGAATTTTTATTTGGTTCGCTATTTGTGCGAAACGTTATTATTTTTGATAAATTTCTTTTTCTAGGTATATAACTTCATCATTGTGTGAAAGTTGTTCAACACCACGCATAGTTGTTGGTATTTTATTTTGGATCGGTTACCTCAATTCAGCATTAAATCCCATTATCTATGCATACTTCAATCGGGATTTTCGAGCTGCCTTCAAGAAAACTCTAAAGGTTTGTATGAAGATTTTATACATTAAGTTACTTATTAATAAAAAAAATAACTTTTTATTTATTAAAAAATGAAACAAGCACGTAAATATTTAAAATCAAGTAGAAATATTTTAAATATATTAGAATCAGGACAACTTTAAAAAGTCTACGCACAGATTCGCTTTCAATTCTTCATAAGTTTTTTTGATTAGATATCAAATATTCTACACCCATACTACTTCCAAGTAAAGAAATACGTTTCATTAGAATGCTCATATGAGTGGGGTTCAAACTATAATTCTATGTGGTCCAAATTAAGCAGAATTAATTGTTAGGTCAAATTGTATATAAACAACTTTTCTCATAAAATGTCGAAAGTTAGACGTTTTTACTAAATTTGTTTTACCTATCTTTGGAACTAAATTTATTCCACCTTTCATTGGATCTAAATTTGTCCTACCTTTCATTGGAACTAAAATTGTTCTATCTTTTCATTGGTCATTGCAAATGGGTTCCGACACAAACTTTTTCAATAGGCATCATCCTTGAGGCAAAACATTCCGAATCGATCGTTTTACTAAAAGTTGGATATATCTCAAGACCTTCTGGTTGCTACATACAACCCCACAAACTTAATATATCCTGCACCACAAGTTATTATAAGACAAATTTTTTTAATGACTTCAATTTAAATGGGTAAGTGAGAGAACTTATTTAAATGAAATTCTTTGCTGTAGAGAAAAGGTAGAGAAAAGGTAGAGAAAAGGTAGAGAAAGGGTAGGGAGTGTATAGAAAATTAAAATCAGAAAGCATGACTCAAAGCCATATGAATTGAAAATATTAGCTGGATTTAATTGTATACAAAATGTGTTTATAGGCAGCCCCACACACGAAAGCCGAAAGTAGTAGTGTAATATAATACAATAATAACAAAAGTAACAGGATACGCTAAATAATCTTTGAAGAAAGTAAAACTTTACCTTCGTTTTCCAATATTCTACTTACTTTAATAACCTTTGCAACACATAATTATCTGAAACTCGTAGTTATTTTTTTCAAATGAAATAGAATAAAAACTATCGGTTTACGTAGTTCAATTATCCCTTTTTCATTTTCCTTTTCCTTTTATCATTTTCCTTAATTCTTTTAATTTTTTTTTTTTTATATATATTTTTGCTTTTTATCGGATAATTTACTTGTATTATAAATCATAATATATTTCTTATTAAGTACGTATAATGGAGCAAAATTTCCTCTTATTATACAGCTGGCATTATCATATTTCATACTGCGTCTTACGGCAAACATTCGGTAAAACAAAAAATATTTGAAAAGTAAATGTGATCATTAATCGCTTGCAAAATCTGCGTACAACCACGATTGGTAAATTGTTTTGATTTGGTTTTTTATACAAATTAGTACGTTTTTAGAATCTTACGTTTTTTTAAGCCCCACCTACCACCCACCACCGCCAGAGAACTTAGCTTAGAACAAAATACAAATAAAATGTTTGCATTGATGCATGATGTTACTCTATACACAAAATATTATAATATCCATCCGTTTACTGCCACTTGTACTTCAAGTAGAGAATTGAAATCATCTCGAAAATTAAACGGGATTTGATTTATAATTAAATTTTTTTTTTCCTAATTTACAGACTGAACTTCCTAATAAAATCATGTAAAAATTCGCCAACGACGTGAACGACTTTTATATGTAAATACATTACTTCCAGGTAACTAGTACGCGATGTTATTCGAATAGTTTTACTCTGCTCTCCTTAATTTTAATATCAGAATATATTAAACCCAATAGTGTATGATGTTCCACGCATCGACGATTTACAACAAACAACAAAATGCTTACTCATCTTGTGACCTCAAAAAGATTCACAAAGATTCTTCAGATAATTTAATAGATTTGTCATCAAAGACGGACGACAATAAGCGAACTTTTCCACTTCGTCACTTCACTCCAGAAGTATACAACAACACGTATCGTATTAAATACATACATTCGCAATCATACGGAAGTATTGTATCCGTAAGTCGGTTAAAGCCTCTATTTTATTCCTTTGAGTAGAAAACCCTAAGCTCGTTAATTTTATTCATGAACGCATTTACTGGAAAGTTTAGTAGATAAGAATGATTAGCTTAAGAAGAGACCATAATACCTGTAGAGTTGAAAATATTAACAGAATTAATTGAAACTGAACACGTCTATCTTGCAGCGTGTAGTAGTATAGTAAGTTTACTAAGACTTCTATTTTAATCTATAAGTGAATGTACTCAACTACTAATTTAACCTACAAATGAATATATTCAAGACTTTCACTTTCATTTATTATGTTATTCGCTTATCATATTTAGCATTTGCTTTATTTTATCAAATTGATCTTTTTTAACGGGTTTCCGTGATAAATTCATTAGTTGTTCTTCAGTTGATCTGTAGTTTAAATGAAAAACCTTGTTGATCTTGAGTGCACTATTTTATTGCCGGCACTTTGCATTGTCTGCTGGTTTAAGCTACAGATGGAGATCCATCGCCAAAATTCGCCGCGTAGTGCTTCTTGAAATTTCAACAGATGTACTGTAATATTATATTCTAGACCCGTAGCATATGTATGTACGCAATCTGTATAGTATAGTGTTCATAGAGTTCATAGAGGCTATGTACAGTTAAACCCACAGACACGATAGCAATGGCCCTTCACCCTGTGCATATCACTAACAATTTTTAAACTCCTATTCTACTTTTCCAAGTTTTCTCTAGCCTGTGCAGACTACTCCACAGATCCAGCTTTAATATTCGAAAGGTCGGTACTTCGTAGTATTAACTTTACTTGAACCTTTCGTAAAGTCCAGTGTTCTGCACCATACAGTGTTGAAACTGAGACGACACATCTCTCATATAATGACGCAGGTGTCCCACGGTCAGCTCAGTAAAGGGGCAAGACTTAAAGTAACCTCGTTATTTAATACACAGGAACAACAATTACTCGTCCTACCAATCCTTTTGATCCAAAGAGTTTTTAACAAAAGATATCGGAAAAGTTTCTTAAAGAGATCACTTTAGTTTGCGGTGGACAAGTGTTCTTAGTGACATCGTTTATTTTGTTCTTCGATGTCGACTCCTTTCTTTCATCTTAAAGAAAAATTTATGTCTATCTTGCATTTGTACCCTCAGCAGAAAAGTGAAAAAATTAAATTTTATATTTCTTTTCATTTTTGAAAAGTTTCCTAAGACTTCTACTATTTTAACATAAAAATATATGTATATATTCAAGAGAAAAGATTGTAGAGCGATAAAAGAAAATGTTTATTCATTAGTGAGGAGAGATTTTATAGATTCATGGAATTATTTATCGCTCTGAAGTTTGTTAACTGGTGCACAGACACACAGCGGAACATAAAAGACAAGATAATTTGATGTGTTTTTGTTCGAAGCGTGTTAAGTGTTTATGATTTACCTCGAAGCAAAGCTCAAATGCAGGTGGTGTGTGTTTAAGTATCGCTCTGTAGCGAGTATTGCTTTCTTTTAATTGATTTAATAATTATTTTATTATTTATATTTCTTTGTAAGACGTGAAGTTTAGTTGTTAGCAGTAAAATATTCTTAGTCTTCATAACGCTTTAAATATTTCTGATAATTTGTTTTTTTTTTTATTTTAATTTTTGGATGTTTTGTGGTTTTTTCTTTTTTTTTTTTTTTTTTGTATAATTTGTTTTTCATTTTTCGGCACATATTTTTAGTAATAAATTGTAAACTTGTAGGAACGTATGTACGTAATAATATCGCAGTAAAAACGGTAGCATTAACCAAGATAAACACACAAACATTTTATTGCATATGGTTTGAATGCATAACTTGAAAAGTCGATTTCAGTGATCTATCATTTATCTGTATTGTATGAGAAAACATCGTTTAAATTGATATGCTTATGCTGTAATTTCATTCATTTTCCGTAACAATTTCATTAACAGTTTTGCTGCCCTTATAATCTTATAAATTGTCGCGTTAGTGCAGGAGTTGAAATGCCACCATTTGTTAACTCAACAGCCTCCTCAGAGATACATATGAATATAATACGGGCTCGTCAATATGTCACCTCAGCATCATCCACTCAACTACAGACTTTATATCAGTAAATAAATAACAAACTTATGTACATTTTTGAAAATAAGCTAGAGAAAGAGTAAAGTAAAAAGAAAACAAAAACAAACTGAAAACCATGTAAACAAATAAGAATTAGGTTGAGTATATGTATGTATTTTGTGTATGTATGTCTGTATGTATGTATGTGTTAATGCCACTTGTAATTCAATGTATTTGTAACTGTAAACACACGTATGGCGCTAAGAACTAAAAAAAACAACAAACAAAACAAAACAAAACAAAATGTTGAACTGAACACAAAGCCAATTGAAAATCCCAGAGCTCAAAGAGAGATAAACCATAAAACTAGGAAAAGTTAATAAGTTTCTCTCTCACTCACTAAGTGTAATAGAAAAACAAAACAAAAACAAAACTATTAAAATCCCTCACAATAAATGAAAACATTGCTGCTTACTTATGCGTAACATTTGAAAAGTTGTACAAAAAGGTAAAAGAACAACAATAACTTATACACAACAGCTAACTTAAGAAGAAGAAAAAGGCCTTCTTTCTACAACACTAACAACAACAAACGTCAAATAAAATATTGAGTTTATTTTATAAAGCCTGCTTCTTAACAATACAAATAAAACAAATAAGAGAAAACCAGTCTTATGCACGCACTAAGGCAATCTCCCGATGTTTATTTTATTTTTTTTTTTATTCAGTTAGTAATGAAAACTAAATGCAACGGAAGATCTACAGGCCGACCAAGCACAACACACAAAAAGCAAACGAAAAGAAAAAACTAAAGATAAAATAGAAACAAATACAAAGTAATCGCACAGCAATGAAATGAAAATTTTATTGCAATAAACAATACAAACTAAATAAATAAACGCAAATAGCCACACAGTAACGTTTCCGGTACAAAAAAAAAAAGAAAAACCTCCGTACTATATATATGCCTTCAGTAAACCAGAGAAGTTTTGTAGTCATTTCTGTCAGTTTTTTTTTTTTCTTTTTTGTTCTCACACCAAATCAGCAAATATTGATTATAATTGTAAGCTATTGGAAATAGGCGAACCTGATAAAAGGGGAAAAGGGAAAAGGAAAAAGGAAAAAGTGACAGTATAACACAAAAGATTTTAAATTTTCTTCTTTTTCTTCTTCATCCTTTTGCTTAAGTTTTGTTCAAATTTGTCTTGCGATACACATACACATTGACACTTTACTTTATCTTAAGCACATAAATAATTAACACTTTTATTCTCTATTCAACTTTACTATGTAAATAAACTGGGCTACGTATAGTAATTATGCCTTTTGGTCACAAATAAGATTATTTGGAAATTGAACAGATGATATTTCTCTTAAACATACCTTTCATAACCAACAAAATCGATTAAGACAACAAAGTTTTTCAGTTTTTTCATTTTTTTTTTTAATGAAGCTATACCGCACTTAATAATGTGAATTTCTTTGTGGTAATTGGAAAATCTCTTTACAGAAAAATAAAAATTGATAAAAAAAAAACTTTAATAGCTTTCATGCTAACGGCCGATAGACATTAAAGCACTACAGTCTTATGTATATATTTTTTGTTAAGCTTAAGTTACCTTTTGGGGAAATGTATTGCAAGGAAGGGAATTTTCCTCTATGAAAAAATTCTGCTTGTTTCCCTTTGTACGAGAGAGAGAGAGAGTCCTGGTTGAACTTCTCAGTCTTTTTTAGGGTTAAATTAACTTTCAAAAATAAAATACTTTTTTCATATATTTCAGATTCCATTCCTACTCTACAATATAATCCATATTTTGTACTATTTAACTCCTATTCAGAATCTCTTACCCATTCGGCTCCTTTGTTATATTCTTAACGGATCTAATCGGGCAAAATTAATATTTTATGTCTTACTCTTAATTCTAAAGGATAAAAGAATACAAAATGGGATCGTATGGGCCAAAACAAGCACACGCATTTGGTCCTCACAGTATGTAGAAATTAAATGCCAGGAGGAATTAATTAACCCTTGCAGTTATCCCTTTTCCACGTTATATTCTCAAATGCGAATCTCTTGAAAGCCTAAGATTGAAAATATCATGAGGTAGCTCTTTATATTCCCAGAAATTTAAAGATATTGAAGATAATATAACCGAACAGAATGAAGCCGAGCAGCCAAGTTAGTCTACTTCGTTCTGAACAAGTGCTAACCAGAACGATCTACGTCTGGTGAATATACAAGAGAATGACGTTTCATATGTTAGCCGCTACTGAATAACTCGATAATATTGAAATCGAAAACTCTTACTTTTATGTAGAGAAAAATGAAAATCATCGAATGTAATCGTTGTGTGTGTATTGATACTTCGCATTACTTTGTCATTTTCACCAACAATAATCAAAATGATGAAAATAAATGCAAAAGCAGCTAATGATACGATATAAGAAATTAGTAAATTAATGTTTGTAATTTGTGCTCTTTTTCTCTTACAATTTAATTTTCAATCCATGTCACTCTCTCAGGTATAAAAGCATCAACCTCGTAATTATTGTCAAAAAAAATAACGTTGGCTCTGCTCTAAAACTCATAATTTGGAAACTGAAATCATAATTCAACCAAAAAACACGCAAAACCACACATTCATCTACACCTATACACTCTACATGCTGGCATGTAAAAGGCTTACCAACTTGGATATAGAGTTTAAAAATGTTTAATAAATGTTCTCATACTTTGGTTTACTGCTGAAAAAATTGTGGTTTTAGAAAGTTTTCTAAAAATTACTCTTAAGGTGCCTTTTCCAAAACTTTCTTAGAATTTCTTGTACATAAATGAATTATCGAAGAAAGTTTGTTCACACATTTTTTGGAATTTTATTTTCTTTTTTTTTTATTTCCATTTTTGATTAGGTTTTAAAAATTCTCTCTCGATGTCTCTCGATAGGTGATGATTAACCAAAAACTAGTTGTTTAAAAAAAAAAAAAAAAAAAATAGGAAAGGAAGGTACAGTCGACAAAGCATCGCTTCAAAGAAACCATCAGTCAATCGAGATTTTTTCTTCAACTCAAAAAAAAGTTTTACTTTCAATGCCAGATAATCTGGTCAGCTTAATAACATACATATGTTTAATAACCCAGAAAGTTTTCAACTTTTTAGATTTTTATAGTTCTCGATATGAAAAACACATGAAAGAAGGCATGTTCAAACATGCATAAGTACGGATATAGTTGTGTGTGCATGTATAAAAGAATTTACGAACAGCAAAATAACATTTAGGTTTGCACGAGTGCCATACACATACACTTGCATACCTGCATGAGCATGTACGCTCTCGCTCTCACTTATACCGTATTCATGCTTATAAAAGGAACAACAACAAATATTGTAATTTTGATGCAATGTTTTTACAATAAAAATACTCGCTATACATATGTATATATCAATTAGGGTTAAATATGTTGATAAGAGAGTACAACAGTATGCAAACAATATGCTTAAAACATTTGCTTAGACTAAGAAACAAAAAACCAAAAATTTTTAGTGACTGGTCGAGTGTAATGCCAGTAAGAAAACTATATCTGACTTAAGGAATAATATTTCATTATGCTATATACGTAGAAATGAGGGCTTCTTTATGAATTTTTTAAAGAAATTTTAATTTTTAAAGAAATTTTTTTTTTACGAAAAATTTATTTTTTAAAGAAATTTTAATTTTTAAAGAAAATTGAAAAATTTATTAATATTCGTATTTTCATATGGAAGCATAAGGTTTTATTTTTTTGTCTGTTTTTTAAGGAGCAAAATGAAGGCATAGCATAGGTTTCAAAATAATACTTTTCCGGTTGGCCTCTCCTAGTGTGTAACTCACAATTTGCGCCTATAGTAATAAATCAAAGATTTTTTGAAAATATTTCAAAAATATTATATCGATTTGAACTCTTTTTATGTTATTGAAATTTATCGGCAAAATGAGCAAATAGTTATAAGAGAAATTTTATTTTATTTCATTTCAAATTTATTGCATTAATATTACAGAAGCTATGCAACGGATAAAGCTACGGCAAGCTCGGGAGACAAAAGGATTTTAACTTTTTGCAATCGAGGGCTACGATGCGGAGCCATTTAAAATTTTTCTTCATACTTAAAGGAGCAACTGGTGTTCGAATCCCTGTACCACAAATAATGGGTCTGTGTGTCGCGCAAAATTGAACCATTTACTTTTTACACCTTAAAAAATCATATCCAGATTTAGTCAGTTAATTGTCATTGGAATAATTTGAATGGATTGGTAGACCGATATATCTATTTAATTTAGAAAAATGTTTCAGGAACAACAACAAATCTCTTTATGTATTTATAGTAAAAATAATCTTCTTATATTCAAGGGATGTGCCCTATATGTTTTACGTTTTTGACTAGCGCTGCTCGTCGTTTTCCATTTTTGTTACATCGTACACCAAAGCTAAATATTCATGCCTTAAATACTGCTTGTTCACATCCATTTCTTTATACTTTAGTATATACTGAAGGACATCTTGTAAACCACTGAAACTTGTATCGTATAAATGCAAATGTCCGAGTTACCTATATCTAAAATTTTGGGAGAATTGGAAGCACAACTGGTACACAGACAATTTATTTACGGACGTAAGATATTTTATTTGAAACAAGATTAATATTTGAGGAATCGCTTATTTGCTTTATAGTAAGTTATACGAATCGATTATCCATCAATTATAAAGCAAGTTCTTCTTCAAATCCCTTTTCTGTTTTGTGGTATTACTGCCATGAATTGCAGTTAACACTGACTATGATGAATTTGTATTATATATGGATAACTCGCTATTGATTGATTGAAACCTGCAACCCTGGTGAGGCTGACTGACGCAGCTCAATTTTTGCATTTTTGTTTTCCTTAATGTTCAATTAAAAATTATTTTATTAATTTTCTTTTATTGTTTGACAATCTCAAAATAGATCGTAAATAGATAGATCAACAACTGTGACAATGTTTTCTAAATGTTATAGTTAGAATAAGAAAATCCTTCAATTGTGGAAATACGTTAAAGTTCAAGTTTTGAAAGATTTTATTAATAAACGGAATTACTGCGAATTACTGACGAAAAGTATCTAAAAACCAGTAACAATAATTGAATATTAATGTGTAGTAAGGGTCTACTTAATAGAAATTTTATAGAAATAGAAGCTCGTAGACTAAAAAAACATTTAAACAAATAAACCTGAAACCAAATCTCACCGCTCTTTGTTATCTGATGATATTTGCGATGAAGAAAAAAGAGAAGAATTCATCTTAAAACTATATATATATATTTATGAATTATTATTTATTTTCAAAATTAAAGCACATTATTCTATAAAAGCAAGAAAGAAACAAATGTAGTATGAAAAGTCTGCAAAGTTCTCTGCGCTGTCAATTTAGGAATTGATGGATATCTTATATGGTTTATGTTAATTAACATTAAACGATAATTCATAGAATCGTAAAATGAATAATAATAAAAAAAAAACAGCTCATATATGTTTATAAATATGTCAGTGTGAAAACCAGTTCGTATATGCATTCATCCTTAATATACACACATTGCATGCATGAGTTTATCCAGTTATATAAATTATATTGTTAACAAATGAATATGCTCATGCATACATATATATACATAGATTTACGCCTATTTATTGTATACATATATATGTATAAAAATAAAATAAAACAAAATATAAAAAAAATCCGTATATAAATTACTTTTAAAAATTACTCGTTTTTTTTAAAAAAAAAATCATATTTGAATGAATTTGCTTTACTTTATTGACTCGATTGATTGAAAAGCTAAATAAATACAGCTCTCCGCACTTGTGGCATTTCTTGATTATGAGGTGTAGTGATTTTGATAAGTTTCACGAAAGCGCTTTTGTATTAACTGATAGGCATTATATACCCTGAAATTTAAAGAAATAAAACAATAACAATTAATCAATATTCATTCTTAAGGTCTTTATAGAGAGAGAGAGAGAGAGAAAAAAAAAAGTGCAAGAAAAGTCAATGCTTTTATTTTAGAGATTGTTGCCCGTAACTTTGCTAACTAACTTTGGTTTTTAAATAGAAATGAAATCTATACTGACATTAATTTAATGCATAAAAAGGAATTATTTTATGGGTAAAAAAGTTAGTTGTGCATTAAAATGCGAACAATAGTCAAAGAACGTGACTTAAGAAACGTGATCAAAACTCTGAATCATGTGCATTTATTTTTAAAATAAAATTCAATTTGTAGACAGACATATGAACAAAGGTGAGTACAAAATTGTAATCAATTTAAAATTATTATTTTTATAAATACTTAAAGTAAACATTTCTGGTAGAAAAGAAAACTAAAAAACTTAAAGAATTTATGATCTTTTCTTCCTAAGTTGAGTGACTTACTTTTCTTTCGCTGCTTTAAATGACTTTTTTCTTGTCTTTTTACAGGTAGTATCTTGTACATCGGCAGGCAGTGGTAAATCATAGGGAGAAATCAATGTTAAATTATCTAAAATAATTTTTAAAAAGTATTCACTGTGATGTATTATTTAATTAAGGATCTTAATAATTATATTTGATACTTGAAGATGGTGTGTGTGTGAATTAATTTTAAAATCATTTTCTTTAATTCAAATAAATGCGTTGTGAATAATTATGAAGACATTGAAAAACAAATGCATAAACATAAGCTCTACCAAGAGTTCTTTTCTTGTCCCCTTTTTTTAGAACAATTTACCTGGATGGCAAAAAAATGCTATAGAATGACGACCTCGTGTTCTTAGATGTTCTTGCTCCGGTATTACTACACGATGCGGCTAAAATAATAAAACAAATGAATTTTTATCGTTTGCCTTAATTTATTAATTTTCGCTTACCAACGCAAGATATCTATTATGGGTCCATATTGTTAATATTTCACCGCAATTTATAAGTATTGCTCCGGGTAAGTGGCCGAGTCTTTGCCATTTTTCACTTCCACTTAGTTTTACTTCTAAACCACCCTCTGAATCCTGAGCTAATAGAGTGAAAGTACCGTAATCGGTATGAGCACCGCAACGTATCATCTCACCATTTGGCAAACGACGTTCGGTTGTTTGCCCTAATTTATCGACACAATTGTTCTCATTATCCATTTCATTGAATTCATCGCGTGGATTATATTCAGGGCGAAAGTCCGGTAAGTCTTTAACACAACGTTGATAACTATATTTACAATGACCTTTAATGAATTCATTTTTGCCATTTTCATCCTCCTCTATTACTGGCGGATAATATAATAAACGTAAAGTGGTTTCGTTATCATGATCGCCGGATAACATGTTTGAGTGTCTTTCAAGGAAAAATGTTTGCGATATGTCGAATGAAACGGCCAATGCTTGTAAAATAAAACGAGATAAAGATTTTAAATCTTCAGCTAATGTCGATATATGATCAGCAAATCCTGGTAAAGGTTCTTCAGGCAAATTTTGCGCATTAAGCGTACATATATTGAAAGCATGTCTAAGTTCAGGGATCTTTCCATCGAAACATTCCATACCGGGACTAACGTAACCATGATTGTCGTCACCCGTACGTACGTAGTGTTCTTTAACATCTGTGGGTAAATCGACAAAATCATCCAAATGATCCCAAGCGGTTTTTAACTAATTAATCAATTAATAGGAAAATAATCGTGATATTCTTCAAAATGTTTGTTGCATTAAAAAAAAAGGCTTTAATTGCTTGACTGCTTGTTAATTAAATAAATGCTAACCTTTTCATCGGAAATGCCATGATTTACCAGTAAAGCCAAACCCTTCTCTGAGAGAGCTTTATGCAATTGTTGCCCCACTCGATATACCACAGATCTTACAGGGCATTCTTCAGTGCCTATAAATCATACAAAATTCATATGAAGTTTAGATTAAAACCTCGAAAAAAGAACAAAAAAAAAATTTTATTCATGTTGTGCTCTCTTCAAAAGTGATACTTAAAATTAAGTGAAATAAATCAATAAATTTATCTCATTTTTATTTCGTTCAAAACTCGAATATTACCGGTTCTCGTCTTATGTTCAAATTTAATAAAATGAAAAGTTAATTTATCATGTGATATGTGTGTGTGCTTTATTATAATTATAATTTATCTTTAATTATAAATGTACTTATGTTTTTTTTTTTTTTTTTTTTTCGAAGGAACACTCACTCCATCACATACATATGAAAAAATTTAATCTAAAAAAATTGTTATCTCTCTTCATTCGTCTTCATATCACAACTGCGATGGCTGATCTTGACTGCACAATCATTTTTCTATGTCGACAACGTAAGTGTGCTGTGTGTGTGTATGTGGTGGTATGCATGTTTAGTATTTGCTATTACGGCTGTCGTGTTATGTGTTTGTTATATCTTCCTTTTGGCTGCTCTTTACACATTTTATATACCTAAATATAGAAGTCAACTAACTAAGCGGGCATTATTGTGTCAGTGTCAGTATGTGTTTAACTTGTTTTGGCCGTTATGCTAGTGTATGTGTGATATTTGTTTTTACGATTGTTATTGCAATGAGTCTTTGATTAAATGACGTTGAGTCGAATTTGTTTGTTTTTTTTTTTTTCCATATAATATTGTTGTTATTATAACTTTTTTTTAACTTTTTTGTGTGTCATCATATATTTTAATATTATTACTAATTACAATAATAGTCAATTATTTATACCGTATTTTCATTAGAATTGTGTGAAAATATAGGAAATATAATCAAAACTTCGGAGAATTGTGGAATTTACAAAACACGTTGAAAGAAATGCAAATTTTATTTGATTCGAATTGATGTTTGAATTCAATTGAGAATCGACCGAATCTTCGAGACAATTTCGAACTTCTATTAAATTCATAAACAACGCAACAGATCCAAAACTAAACCTATTCATAAGTGGCTTTTCGTGTACATCGCCTAGAAATTCTCAGAACTGACTTATATCTGACTTAGCATCTGTACAATAACATTTGTATTATTTTTAGATAGCCGCGACCCTCGAACGATGCTTTTCAAGACTTCAAGTCATTACAAATCAACGCGGTTTTAGCATGTCTCCCTAGTCCTTTTTTCTAAGCACTGGAAAATACCAGATTTCTCGTCTTGATTAAACATTTCTTTTTAATGGGAAAAGGTATCGTTCAAATTCAGCATTGACTTGAAAAGTATTGTTGCCGTTGAAAATATATTTTTGCTAGAAGTGCAGAGAAACATCAAGAAGTTCCTACAATTTATTCTCAATAATCGAAAAACGAAAGATCTAATGGTGGCTGACATTCCACGAATCCCAAAAGGCAGTGTATGCTCTATTTTACATAAAAATTTTATGTAAGAGAAAGTTGTTTTCCAAATGGATGCCATTTATAGTAGAACAAATAATTCAACCTGTTACTTTTCTACGGAGTATTAGCACATTTGTACTTGAATTGAAGTCCGAATTCCTTTCTAATTAAGGTCCTGGTCCCTACCCAGTTTGCTATTATAACTTTAGAAATCTTTTAGGAATACTTCATTTGGATTAAATGATAAACTTATTGCGGAAACTGGTGCGATTTTAAAGTTCTCGAGAAATCGTTCTGCAAGAATGTTATCAAAATGTTAGAGAACCGTTTGATTTATTCTATTATTGCTAAAGATTATTTTATTTTGATCTTTATATATATATATGTATGTAAACAAATTAACATCATAAGAGATCGAGGGCATGCGGTAACTTAGAACGTTTTTGTTTGTATTTATATCAACTCCACCGTAACTGGGTTTGAGAACCTATGTATGTGCTGACTTCCTAATGGCGTTTCTTAACAACTTAGCTACCGGTTGCGGAGATGAATAAATTATTTTGTTAAAAAAAAAACAACTTTAAGCAACGGGACTTTTTTTATATTCAAAAAAAAAATTATTAGAACGCGATAGGCTGGTTATTAACTCATAACATAGAAAACTTTATATAGAAAATATTACGAATTTAATTATTAGATAAATTGTTGTAACTTTAAAAAAACTAATCACGATTTCGTTTGTCAGATTCGTTTTCCTTACTCACCTGCTATAAATGAATGTCAATCGTTTCGTTCCAAACAATGGCACGCTATTGTAATTTGTTGCTAACATTTTTATGAATGAATGCATAAATTATTGTTTGTCCAATACATTAATAATTTCATTGCATTCGTATGCGCGATAGCGCAATTCAGTTCAAGTATAATTGTAGGTTGTTAAATGAGAAGAACCTCCACATACCATACCACACATGCATGTGTGCCATCGCTCTCTCTCTCTCTTTCTCTCTCTGTGTATTCTTGGCAAAATTTCATTTATGAACAAAATGGAGAGAGTTTCAAGTTAACGATTAATTCTTTTTTTTCCTTTTTTTCTAAAGTTCTCTTTAAACTTAATATTTATTGTATTTCGAAATGATTGCTATTGAAACTTATTAACCGCTAAAATGTGGTTTTATTTATATGGTTTTTTCAAGTATTTCTTTGAATTGCTTTTCAGGTTTTCCTCGAGCAGTTTATTTCAAGTTGATAACAAAATTAAGTTTTTTTTTTCTTTTTAATTATTTCTTTACACAAAAGAAAATAAAATTCATACACAACTACTAATAGAATTTTATGCACCAACTTCTAACAGAGGTTCTGAATGGAATTTTATGCACCAACTTCTAACAGAGGTTCTGAATGGAATTTTATGCAC
>KK351256.1:137123-151826 GCA_000671755.1 Glossina brevipalpis | reverse complement strand
ACATCCATCCATCCATCCATACATGCATACATACATCCGTGCATACATACACGTATACACACATACATACATACATAAACAAACACTGACCAACCCCCCCCTTCCCCCAACCTCCCCCACACACATTCATACATACATACGTACGTACTCGCACGGACTAGCCCGAATGCCAAAACCGGATGAAATGCGTTAATCCTTTAATTAGAAATAAAAAAAATTCAGTTAAACATTACAATTATTTTAATGGCGCATCAAGCTCATTATCCGAAGACCAGGCGAGACTAATCAAAACTTCGTGATTGCGGAAATGGCAGAGATAGCAATCTACAGCTGCTACTTCTCACCAAATATGGATTTGGAAACGTTCACCTGAGGTATAACGATTCTCGAAGAAGCATATAAAAAGCAACTCTTCACCAGTAGCAAGAGAGATCAGTAGTAGCAAGAGATTTTAATAGGGGAACATATGGCACAGTTATAGATATAATCGTCACATCATTAATCCTGGGCTAATAATGCACCCGTTGCATAGCACCCGAGACCAAAAGGTTAAGCGGCCACAACTATATATTCTTCAATATAGACGACAGCCCGCCTCAACAAGTAAAAAATAAGCCGGAATCGCTTCTGGTAACCTAGAGGCAACCATGCTGAGGGATTCGGAAGGATAGCGAAAGTGGACCACCATTCTACATGACATCGTCCGAATTAAAGTCGCGCAATGGTTGCTTCCGAATACCAAATTTCATTAGACGAAGGGGGATGTAATCCGATCCGTAAGAGCCCGTCTTGAAGAAACGCGAAAAAGCTGAGGAGACGGTCTTGGCAAAATGTCGTAGGACCACTACTTCGCTAAAAAAATATACATCCTCGCATATAAACATATATGTTGGATGGTATGTTATGTTTCGGCCATTTCTTTTTTTTGGTACATTTTTGAGATTCTTTTTGTGGTCTGCTCGTTTCAAATGATTCCAAACTGTCATAGGATTGATGCTTAGTACCTCCGCCATTTTCTAATAGTTTGCGCGCTGGTTTTGTTCCATCAACTGCAGAATTTCCTCTAATTTTTCAATGACTAGCCGACCAGAGCGAGGTGCATCTTTGATATCAAAATTTTCCGGAACGTTATCGAGCAAACCACCCCTGAATCCTTCTTTCACTCACAGTATTTGCTCCCGCACACTTCACAAATTTTTCACAAGTTTTCGCAACGTTTTTACCTTTTTTATTGTAAAAAAGCACGCATGCATGCATGCATCTATGTATGTACGTATGCATGTATTTGTCATCTAGTAGAGATTCCTGAACTAGGTTAACATTTAATTTTACACAAAATATTGCATTACTTGCAAAAATTCGAAAAAGAAAATTTAGAAAAAAAACTAAAGAAATTTGCTGTCACAACTGGTGCTTTTATTAGAACGTAAAGATAAAAGTAACTATTAGTTTGAAAATTTTCACTTTTTTCAATAGTTTGATAAGAGAAGCATTCGCTGCGCACGTTGCGCTTGGCTGGTTTTAATAGATTTCATCCTCATATGAGCGACATCAATTTAAGAGCAAAAAAGAAGACCGAGGAGTTTATGACTGAAATGACATGGTGCAAGCAATTACTAAAACAACAACACCGACAACAACACCAATAACAACACCAACAACATCAACAACAACAACATCAATAAGGACGCATTAACTAGAACTTTTTAAAATTCACTACGAAAACTGTTGCACATTTCCAGCTACTCTTCGAGGTAAACATTTCAATTAAAAGAAAAAAACATTTATGGGTATGGATACGGGTATTGTTACACTTAAACATGAAATATAACATAGGAAGCATGCTTCCACCGCAACTATTCGTTCATTCTATACATGCAGAGGCTTTAAAAAGAGAGCAGAACGTTAAGTCGCTACTGAAAAGTGTGTAAATTGTACGTGAGAATTTGTATGTATATGTATGTATGTATGTATGGAAAATTAGCAAAATGTTGCTAAGGTTGCAATAAGAAATTTAACAGGCACTCTAAAGCAGTAATTGCCACTTGAAGCCATTGGTTATAAAATGACTGCGTGCCGAAATAAAAATTGAAATGGAAATTTAGTAACAGAACTACGTACGCGCCTATGTACGAATCTTCAGTATTCGCTACCTCAGAACGCTTTGCACTAAATTCGAGAGCTTCTTTGTAATCAGTTCAACATCCTCTTGTAAACCATAAAGAATTTTAATTAACACAATATTTGTCTCAAATGATATTCTGATAGTGACTGCTAGTAAGTTGTACTTTGAAGGACAAAAAAAAGTAAATTGAAATTTCAGATATGTGTTTTGATTGCTTTCTGCTGAGTTAAGTTCGGATTGAGTTTATTTTCTGATTTGATTATTAGGATTTAACTAAGAACATACTCTTCGAATTCCAGATTTCTGTTATATATCAACTGTTGCGACTTTGACAATTTCATCAATGGTCTCGAGAACAATTCCGAATTTCATAGCTTTTCTGAACATATATATCGCGTGCTACAAAACTTTATAAACAAACAAAGTAATAAACTTAGCATATATTTAGGGATAGAATCTGTAACAAAATGTTGACAAACGCTTTCCCATAACGAAATTCATGCTCCGACTCAAACCCAAGTTTTATTAGATGGCTCTTCAATAAGTACTTACTACACAGCTCAGGTGTACATTAACAAAATCCAAATGCATTTAAGCGTTACATTTACTAACATATACAAACCTTCATTTCTACACATATACACTTATATACAAGAGCTGTTTCATTGTTCACTTAAGGAATGTATTTTGAACACTAAATTGTAACTTGTTAACACAGCGTAAAGAAATCAGTCAATAAAAATTCAGGCAAATGAGAACTTTTATATGAACATATTTACAAACAAATTTTGTTAAGTAACAATGCCACCGTATAGCAGTTAAGTTTTTCTAATCACATTTTAAATGTGTGTGTTTGTATTTATTTAATTTAAATCTTTTTTTCAATTCTTGTGTCCTTTTCGCTCTTTATTCATTGTTCCGCATTCCTTTTGTTTCTCTTTATGCATTTTTTTCTACCGTGAAAACAATGCAATGCATCAAACAATGCCAACGACCTATTAACGAAGAGACTCTCTTTCTCATTTAATGTCTATCTCTCATTTACAGTAGATAAAGTCAACGCAATTGCGTTATTAAAATACAACTATGTAATGAATTGTTAACTTCACAGATAAATTGTTATTTAATATGACGAAATTATTGATCACTAAAGTTTCGGTCTTTTTTGAGGTTAATTCGACAGCGCGACTTAAAGATTTTGATCGGTATTAATAAAGAGAAAAATTAATCAATTGATTTGAGAAATTGATACAAAAAGTGATGATGTTTAGAATAATTTAAGTTACATATAGAAAAGGATTTTATGAACAAAAAAAATAAGTGTTTTTTTTTTGTCCAATTACCTAAGCATCGGTGCAGATAAAAGCAATTGCACAAAAAAATTTGAAGTCCGTGTACAAGAAATCTTTGGCATATAAATATTTCTCTTTTACAAACGCGGAGAAAAAATTAAAAAAAAAAATTATGATTTTTCTTGGTGTGCATGCATGCACATGTGAAATAAAAAATTTATGTCCGGTTATCTTACTTTTCTTTTCCGTTGCAGTTTCTCGTATTGTCGTTCTTGCGAATTCGGTAATCCGCGTCCAAGTCTTCGTCAAAACAATTACTTCTAATTTTTAGATTTTTACTATCAAAAAATTTGTTTTCTTATTATTTTAGTGCGATGAACTCTAATGTGTTGGAATGTGTTTATTTACGTATGCAATAAAGGGAAACAAGAAAAAAACGAATTAATGAGAGACGAAGTGTGTGCAAATTAAAAAAAACATTGTGTGGGAGTAGAGCTTTTCTCGCCAGCACCTACTTAAACTGTCAAAATACATTGAAAGAAAACTGAAAACCACAATGCATCAGCGGCGTCCACAATATCACCCGCATCGCGCATCTGTCGTCTTAGATGTGCTTAACTTTTTGCAAATTTACACAACGTAAGTAATTTTCTTATATTTTATATTTTGTATATTCAAAAAACAATCCTTTCTTTACTATAAATAAATGATAAAAAAGAAAAAGAAGGCTATTTCTGTGTCATAATTATGTTGTAAATTTTATCTAATAAAAATTATTAATTAGACTTTATTTTTTTTTAAATTTGTGCTTTAATTATTAACACATACTAGTATCCCTTTTTTAATTTCTAAAGGAAAGTTAGATGTACGAGTTATTGGACCCAACTTTGGGTTTTCCACGACATAACAATGGACGAGGGAGACCATTGAATAGAGTACGGCACTGGCCATCGTAACAGCTCGTCTCGTAGTTAGATTTGTCCATCCGATTAAATGCGGTTTTTGTGTGTGTATTTACTTTATTTGTAATGGTTTGAGAAGGGTACACGGATTAATAATGAAACCGCTCCCAACGATCCTGCAAATAATCAACTGACTTAGACGCACGTGTTCGTTCATCAGGTGACCAACAACACATACTATTCTGTACACATAATATTTCAAATTTCCCAAGGTTACACACTGCTGGAAAAAACTCATTTTTCTTACTTTTCAGAAGTTAAATTCAAGTGTATTTTTATCAGTGATTTATTTTAATCCCGAACTTGATCCCTTTATTTCCAAAACAATAAGTGGAAAAAATCGTATTATCTTAGGGTGAAAAACCATCATAGACTGACTAAAATTTCTTAATTGTCGGTGATATTTAAACCAGGATGAGACTGCGCAATAATGGGTCTCAAAAGAGTTGGATAACAGAGAGAGTCCGAAAAATCAAGCCATGATGATGCCCTCGCATTTTTCAAATGTTGTGTAATTGATGTTGATAGTGTCTGTCCTGTCCATTAACATGCCCGTATTGAAACATAGAGGAAGGATGGTCCTAATAATTGAAACCCAGTTCTCCTCTTCTTCCCCTCTTCCGTTTTGCAATTATTGCCTTAAAATGTTTTCAAATAAATATTTTATTAAATATTGTTCATAATTCTTTTGAAGTTAATAACGATAAGGAGATTGAGATATTTAAACAGTTCGAACAAAACTTAAACAAGAACGTGGAAATTGTAAACATTTATGTTTACAAAGTTATGTTTCGTTACGTATTTTATTTTATTTCAGACCACAATGAGATAAAATTAAGTTAATAAAAATAAATTATTTATTGAAATATGAACCATAAATTATGAGCGCAATCGTAAAATTCAGAAACCATGAAAACTGTGTTGGCAGCTCATTTTGTTAAGGTTTACACCACAACAAGATATAAAATTTAAAGTAAAAATAAATAAATTTGAGCTCAGACTGATTATGAACGCATGTGCATCCTTATCGTAAACAACAACATCCGACAAATGCTTAAATATAATGATATTTTATAGCTGGAAAAAAAAAATTCACAAATACATATGAAAAGTTATTAATATGAGGCATACCAGCTTTTTACAGGAAAGGCATTGGCATGTCAGTAAATATCCGTTATAGTCTTATATTAAAGAGCTACGAGTAAAATTGATATAAAATAAAGAAATGAAAAATCATGATGTTACGTAAAAGGTCAACACAATGTATTTTATAATCTTTATCTAAATTTGCTTTTTCCATGAGTTATATTAGGGCGAGTTCATTTTAATCATCGCCTTTTATCAATGTTCCCGTCAAATTTGAAGCCGATAACTTCATTTTTGCGGCCAAGAGAATGTCTACCACGGACATTACACAGACGGACAGACGGATAGACGGACATGCTTGGAACAATTTGAAATTTAATGCTGATCAAGAATATATATACTTTGTGAGGTCTCCGAAATTTCATGTTGGTAGTCAAAAACCAAATAACATATACCCTTCACCTTCGGTGGTGGGTATAAAAATATTTTTATAAAATACTTAAAAAATACTTTACTATAATTTTCTTTTATACATTTAAGTTAAGATAAGTTAATTGTGTCTGTTTTATTTTCAAGTTATATGATAATGTCTGTTATGCTAGAGCTTGTTTAAGAACTTACAACTTAAATGAATTAGTTTGTTTTATTAACGTGAAAAACGCGTTAAAAAAAATGGTAAAAAAATTGTGCCAATGCGCTCAAAAGTTGAAAAGTTAATTAATGTGAAGATAATACTTAAAGTTTCTTAGATTAAAATAATAATCTACAAACAACAATGTTAGGGAGCAAGAGAAAAATGTGAGGAATATATCAAGAAAAGTAAACTTATTATAATTATTCGAAGAAAAAGCCATACAAATACATGCCTCGGCAAAGAGCTGAGGAGAAGTATAATGGATTTGTTGTATTTACAACTTTCTTGAAAAGTCGAAAACTTTAATTACCTTCCATTGCCCTTGGCATACAAAAAAGTAAACAAAATGTAGTCGGCATAAGAAGTAGTTATGAAGAACTATTAAAAGCACAAGTAAACAATCATTTTTATTTTACCGGTCTTCGCAAATTTTTTTTAACGATTTTCTACAATCCATGATAATTTGTTTATTCATTTATCACTGCTTTAATAAAATTGTTGTCCTTATCACTACGCTATTGCAATTGTAAAAATAAAAAAAAAAAATTAAAATCATAAAATTTTTTAAGTGCACAGAGAAATCATATCTATTTTCAAACCTAATCTGAGCAATTTATTATAGTGTCGTTTACGTAAATCAGCTTTTCCTGAATCTTCGATCAATATTAATCAAGACTATAAGATAATCAGTATAAGCCGCCTTGATATGTGTCTGATGTCTATTTTTGGACGCTGTAAATGGAAAGACAAAAATAACTCTACTTTCGATATTACTACTAGTGTGTATACAAAAATTTGATTTAAATACAGTTTTTTTAAGTTTATAAAACTTCTCATTTATATTCACATAATGTTTCCATGTTTTCCTCCTAGGCGTATACGTAACATTGAATAATATATAACACAACAAAGCTATGTTAAACGTTTACCACTTCATTCATTCTCTCTTAATGAATGTATTTAACATTAAGGTTACTGTAATAATTTATCAAACGAAAACCAAGCGATGTTATTAACATAGTGTTATCTATTTAAGCATTATGTTATTGCGAATGAGAACTTTGTCGTGAGATGTAGTACATAATAATATATATATATATGTGTATATATATATATATAAGAGATAATGTGAATTCTTTAATGTTCGTATTTGAAGACAGAAAGTATAAATTATAATTTTATTAATCATTTTTAAAGACATTGCTGTTAGATATAAGAACGTAATCTGGTTATTACTTAATCTGATAGTTGCACTATTCTACACATACGTTGGTTACATAAATTATATGTAATCACTTGATAGATTGAGCACACTTATAGCAGATGCCTTTGTTGGATTTTAATACATTCGTAAGTGTCTGTTTATTGTCTTTTAAAGTAATCAAGGCATTATATAAAAGATTTTTTCTAAAAGTTTTTCTTAAGGGTAATTACACTTATAATGAATCGCACATAGTTCAACCTTGATTTTCATTATTATCTTGTAGAATTCGTTTCAGTTTTTACATAATTAGAATTAATACATTATATCCTTTGTCAAGTTAAGATATACGGGTATATGAACTTTTTCGTAATGAAAATTTTTTTCGATTTAAGTTTATCTGTTTTTGTTTCATTCTCTCTTCAAAATAAAAATTCTGAATCTAAACCTTAAATCAATTTAGGTTTACTTTTGTGTCATTTTCTCTATTCGTATCGCGAGCTATTCGAGATCTATTGTACACGCCAATATTGCCCTATTCCTCCAACTTTAGGATTCTTATGAATTCCCTCATCTTTTCTGTTCGAAACACGATGTGCCGTTATAAGGTGTTCGCTAAACACCTGGGATTGGAATTTGCACATGGCTTCGCATTCATACAGCATATAATAGGGTGGTCACATCGCCCCTTTGTAGAATCTGCACTAACCAGAGTCTAAGGTATTATCTGAGGGAGTTATGACTTTTCTAGAAGCCAGTAATCAGAGATAAAACGTTCCTTCCTATTTCCAGTAGCTTGTGTGCAACTTTGGGAGATTTTATAGATCTTTTTCCCATTGACCTACTCGTGGTCAGAGAAATTTAACCAAAGAAGAGAAATGTGACGAAGATACAAAGAAATGCTACAAATAGTTTAGTCAACCATCTTTTTAGTCACTTTTATATTATTAGTGCATTATTGAGGTTCGTTGGTTAACTAACAGATAAGGAGTATTTGGAATTCGTCCCAAAGCGTAATACTTGTATGTATGTATTACATTTCTTTATTATTAGTTTTTTCCATTTTCTTTTCTGTTTCTATGAATTATCTCAATCATTCTCAAAATGTCTCCTTTAGCTATTGAAATGTTGTAGTTAAGCTTTTTAGTGAATGTTTCCAAAGTTGTGGACATAACAATACAATCAATTACAATAAAAACGAAGACAACAACAAATGAAGTGCCAATGAAAGAAAATTCTAAGTAAAATACATCGAAACTAATGTTGTTTAATCTTGTTAAAATGCAATATAACAACACAAACCATCTAAAGTATAAGGTTGTATGAGTGAGCATGTGTGCATGCATGAACTTCTCTATAAGAATAAGAAATAGGAAAGTTAAGATAGCAAGCCAAACTGGAAGTTTTCTATACACACAATGACCAACTAAATGTCATGTTCGATTATTTTGTCCGGGTGTGTGAGTATGTGCACGTACATAGTTTTGTTGGTTTTTATGTTTATACATACATGAATGTTTGTTTGATCTATACTCAGTCACGCATGCATGTACGACCAAATATGCCCTTAAGCAGTCAAGGCTTTGTCGTGATTATTATTTTGTTTTCTGTTTTCCGGTTTTATGTTTCTTCTTCTTCTTCTTCTTCTTCTTCTTCAGATGTTGGTTAGGAAGGATATAATAGGTTTGTTATAATATGATGTAATATTAAAAATATATTAAGTGTCTCAAAATGTAATTTAAATCACGATCAGGTCGATGCATTAAACATTTGCAGAATTTATTCAATTGCATCGTCAGGAACAAAATAGTAGTTTGGAATTTATCTGTATATGTATAATATAAAATGAATAAGTATACGCCTATGTATGTATATATAACGAACAATTGGAGGTGAAAATGAAAGGCATGGCTTAAGGAGAAGGGCCTAGAACTAGCTGGGCACAAGATAGAAACACTACTAATAAGCTGCTGAAAAGGTGTACAAATCCACGGTGTTTGAGTCGGAGAACATACTATATAATCATCCTCTGCACTCAAATACCTCGGAATCATGATAGACCGTAGTCACCATGTCACACAATACGTCGCACAAATAGTTGTAGACCTTCAAGCGTCTCTAGCTATAATTATGCTAAATATTGGTGGGCCAAAAACAGCCAAGCGGAAAACTATACCAATTGTGGTGACTTCATTTATCTCTGTATGTGAGTCCAGTATGGGCGAATACACTACCCGTAAAGCTACTATATCGGAAACTGGCGGTACCATAATTAGAGTTTTAAGGCAGATATGTACTGTACGAAGAGTGTCAGAGGATGCCGCAGGCACTTTGCCAGTCGACATCCTGGCGAATTTATGAACGGCGGCGTGACAGCGGTGTGCTCTATACCGTGGATGGAAGAGCGGCTACTAGGTTACGGATAAGGATATGAAAATCGTGATGGGAATGAACGACAAAAGGGAGATGGACTTTTGATCTTATCACAAATATTTAGCGATTGGAGGAAAGAAGGCACGGCACACAGTTCCTGATGGACCACGATTGTTTTCGGATGTATCTACGGGAATGATAGCTTGTCGAACTGCCCGGAATGTGTATATACAGAAGAAGATGCGCAGTACGGTATATTCTATTCCCACAGATTTGATAACGATTTCAAATGGCACCCATCGACATACTGCATGATGGTTGTACCACGATCTGGGACGTCGTGCATGCGTACGTGAGCAAAGTGCTCAAAGAACTAAAATGGCTGGAGAGGCAACGCGCGGAGAAAAGAGGTGGACTTCACTAAAAACCCATCAAACGAAATTCATTAATTGCAAATAGCTTCCGCGAAGCATAAGGTAACAATGATCCCGCGGAGCAGAGTGGTAGTGATAGTGTGTGGATGGCCATCGTGCGAATTGGACGAATCTTGCATGCTGCTAGCACGGGCTAGTAGGGCCTAAGAAGATTCCCAACTCCAATTTGCATAGCAAAACACAAACACACATACATATCGTATTTATTGAAACTCTACCACCGGTTCAGAGTATCACTAAAGAGTAAGAGTAATTGTATTTTTATAAATTTTCATTTTCTTTAATCATTTCTGGATTCTTAGGTGTTCAGAAGTCGCTTTAAATTAAACGTAAACGTTTCTTTCTTTCTGTTTTCTTTTTCGCACAGTTTCGCTATATCGAGACACCGACATGCATGCGAACATTATTGGCTTTTCTTCTTTCCTTTTTACTTACAGGACATTGAAAGTTTAAAAAAAGGAAAATTGCTTAATAAGCATTATTTTATTATAATACGTTTTATTATTATCGACGCTATTTCTATATACATTCATCGTTTTCGAGGATTATGGAAGTGGGCTTTATATTGTAATCAATTGTTTTAGCTTATTGTTGATAAAAGATCCTTGAGGTCCTAATTTCCTTCTATTTATAATTTATTTATTAATATTTAATATTTGTTTATTGATATTTATTATTTATTTATTAAAACTTTTTTGTTTATTTATTAATATTTATTTTTTATTTATTTATTTTTATTTATTTTTTATTTATTTATTTTTATTTATTTTAATTGTTCGTAAATCCTTTTGAGTTCAGATGTCTGAACTCATGAGTTTATATTCTAATTTCATGGCACCTGTCCAGCTTACATTTCGCATTTGCTAGTTGTGTACGAAAGTCACGGCCACATCAACTTTGTGTTTGATTTCTCTAAAGAGCAAAAACATTTCTAGAAATTTTTTTGTCAAACAAAGAACAGTTTTTCTGATAATTGTATAATATTATAAAAAATATTAACCACAAAAATATTTTGGCGAGATTATCATGTTTATAATATGAAAGAAACTTAGTCCGTCGCTGAAGTTAGTGAATTAGTTAGTTTTGCAAACTGACTTGAATTAATCGATTAGCTTTGTCCACCAAATTGTTTTGAAATGTTTTTTGAAATCTTTGCATCTCGTTTTCTAATAAAATATTAGTTATTCTGACTTTGGTTTTCTTTGAAAAGTCACCACTTCTTTCCACTCCCCTACAACGTGTGTACACTAGAACCCAAAGCATAAATAATTAGAATCAATGCATTGTTCGTTTTAATTTTTTCGTTATTTGGGCTTTTGTTTTTTTTTGAGGCTTCCCCTTGTTTTCCACCTTTTTTCCGGGTTTTTTGTTTTGGATTCCAAGGCTTAATTATTTGGATTCAAACCATTGTTCTTTGTTTTAATTTTTTCCTTTTTTGGGCTTTTTTTTTTTTTTTGGAGTTTTCCTCTTTTTTTCCTTTTGTGGACCATATGTGTTTTCGAATCTCGAGCGTATATATTTTTGGTCTCAACACTGTTGTTTTTTGTGTATGTTTTTGTTTTTTTGGGTCTGTTTTTTTTTTCGGAGTCTCACTGTTTTTTCCCTCCTCTATAGCGTGTGTGTGGTTTAGAATTCAAAGCATAATTAATTGGAATCAAAACAATGATCATTAATATAAATGTTTCTAAATGTGTATATTATTGTACTTTAAGTGCTTTAAGCCACACCTCTATCTATGGATTAATTAAAAACAAACAAAAATGTCTATGTCTACATACGTTTATGGGAGATAAAGTAGATAAAGTATTCTTTATGTTTTCATTTATTATTCATTTTCATAATTATAACAATTGTTATCGTTTAAGTTTATTTAAAACATTTCCTATATGTGTTCGCCTTTGAGTACTTCCTGCCTTAGTGTTATTAGAGAAATGTACTAAGTGTCAATAAAATTTTGTGAAAATAAATTTAAATTTGTTTGTGAATTGAAAACTCAAAAATAAATGGTTCAGTCGACACCATAAAAGAGAAAATTCTGTCCGGTAAACCAAACTACTACTGCTACCAATACGTGCGCCAGGGGAAAATGAATGAAGCATTCGGTAAATGTATGTATGGATGTATGTTTTCCTTTGCTCTACATTAAATGTATTCAAAATTGTCGATTTGTTTGTACTTTAACGTACATGGGCAACATCTGTTTAGAGAGGTTACACCAAACTATTCATATACGTAAATGTCACATGTAGATAAAGTGCATATATATTGGTTACTGTGCAAATTCTCTTCTTCAGCATACGTTTTTGTAAAATTTATTGCTTTAGTACGTTTTTGTACTCATTTTTACGGCGTATTTATGAACAATTTGTGAGAAAATTTCAGTTAAGTATGTGTTCACATTTGTAAGGCTTCGAAATTTATGTTTATGTTAAGTAATGAATCTAACCTACTAGAGTACTATTTGAGTCATTAGTTAGAGAAAATTTTATTTTAGTTACAATTTAATGTTCAAGTTTTATACCATTTTTTCTAATTTAAAGAAAAAAAACTTTTGCTATTAAAAAGTCTAAGCTGCAGCAAAGGGAACGATTACTTTGGACGGTTGGAAAATGTATTTTGCACTTTGTCTAGAGTTTCTAAAGTCATTTGTGTTTATTTAAACGGGAGGTATACGTTATATGCAAGTATGCTACTCCTTTATTTTTCTCTCTTTGAATTCTACAATTTTTTGTTTAATATCGTTTTCGTTTCAAGGATACACTTTTTAAGTATTTATAAACATTATTCAAAACCTTCTTAAAAACTATAAAAGCTGAAAAGCTGTAAAAGCTATAAAAACTTAAAAGCTGCAAAAGCTTGAAAGCTTGAAAGCTTGAAAGCTGTAAAAGCGTGAAAGCTACAAAAGCTGTAAAAGCTTAAATGATGTATGAGCTTAAAAGCTGTAAAAGCTTGAAACCTATAAAATCCGTAAAAGCTGTAAACGCTTAAAAGCTGTAAAAGCTTGAAAGCTGTAAATGCTTAAAAGCTTTCAAGGCTTAAAAGCTAAAAATGAATTATTTGAGACATGGATGGATTGAAATATTCTTTTAAAAAACGACTCTTGTTTATTTTTTTATCCATATTTCTTTCCCATCTCCAGGCTTTACAATCTATTTCAGCTTTCCACCACTAAACTTTTCACTTAAAAATTTAAACTTTTTCTAATTTTTTCCAATAAACATTTACTTCAAACCCTTACTATACAATATAATATATAAAATATTGTAATTGAATTAATTTTATTTACATCATTTACTATATATATATATATAAATCAACAATAAATAATCTGTTGCTGTTGGATAAGTAGATGTCACATAATTCCTTCTGATTGTCATTGATGTATCTCTGTAAATTATAAGATTGAAAAGGAAAAAAAGTACGAAAAGATTTAATAACAAAATTAATCTTTTTCTATTCTTTCCTAATGGTTTTGAAATCTTACAAAAAAGTTTACTTAAGAAATTACTTAAAACTTTTTAAGATTTTAATTGTTCTATAGCATGTTCTAGTGAAAACTTTTATTTTCGTGTGTAATTAAGACGAACTTTGCTTAAATTAAATATTTTAATTAGTTGTCCGTGGTCGGTTTCAAACTTTGCTTATGCTAATCAAAATCAGCATATAACGGTACAATTAATAAATAAATATTTCGGAAGGCTTTTACTCTATAAGTGTAGTATAGCGTGTGTTTGTATTAAATGCAAAATAAGATTCGGTGGATATTAAGTTTTATTATCATAATAAGAGAGAGAGAGAGAGAAAGAGATAAGAAATTGCAATAAAGTCATAATTTTTCCTTTTTTGCATCAATAAATTAAAATAATGATTATAAATTTATGAAACTCCTACAGCAAAACAGAAGCTAAGAATGAGAAATAAAAAAATGTCTAGGGATGCAGTTTAAACTTTGTTTCCTAACAAGTTGGCATTTATCTTCGTAAAGGCAGACGTAATAAAGAAAGAACAAAAGAATAGAAAAATATGCAGAAAATGCAGAAACATTTTAACTTCAATTGAGTCGAGAATTGGGATCGACCATCACATTTAACATTTAACAAGAAATGCTTTAAAATAAGAAGAAAGCTTCGATTCATATGAAGTCTGAAATGTTCAAAAATCATGAATCGAGAATTGAGATAGATCATCACATTTAATGCTCAACTATAAGCGTTTAAAAGTAAAAGGAAAGTTTCGATTCATATGAAGTCTGAAATGTTAACAAATCCTGAGTCGAGAATTGGGATCGACTATCACTTCTAATAGTTAACAAGAAGTGCTTTAAAATAAGAAGTAAACTCCAATTCATATGAAGTCTGAAATGTTAACAAATCCTGAGTCGAGAATTGGGATCGACTATCACTTCTAATAGTTAACAAGAAGTGCTTTAAAATAAGAAGTAAACTCCAATTCATATGAAGTCTGAAATGTTAACAAATCCTGAGTCGAGAATTGGGATCGACTATTATGTCTAATAGTTAACAAGAAGTGCTTTAAAATAAGAAGTAAACTCCAATTCATATGAAGTCTGAAATGTTAAAAAATTCTGCTTCTTAC
>KK351256.1:111095-135156 GCA_000671755.1 Glossina brevipalpis | reverse complement strand
GCCGTTGTGACCCCCAAGCCAACTTAATTATTTCCATTGCTTTAGCTGCATTTTCTTCCCATTTAAAACAAAGCAATATGCAACGTCGTTGTTGACATTCATTTCTACATTTTGACAGACGTTGAGCGAGGGCTTTGTTCCCAATGAAAACCTGTATCGTACGAATATCAATGTCCAAGGTAACTATATCTAAAGTTCAGGTACGTTTTATAGAGCAACTATGTCAAGTACGCAGGGTTGTTTTTGTAGATCTTATATACTCAGGTAGTTACAACAAATCACGATTATAACGAAAAGTCATTCGTCATTAAGATTTTTTGCAAACAAGCATTTATATTAAATTTTTCGATTGGATTTTATGAAATCGTTTATTAAGCCACATCGATAAGATTTTAACATAATTGAACAGTTATGTAAACCTGTATGTGAGATGAATTTAATTTCTCTTTAAACTGCTAAGTTTTAAATTCTTAAATAAAACCTTTTACTACGACAAACACAAAAGTCTTTAACAATCGTGTGCATAAATAATAAAAAATGTGATGGAAAAATTTAAAAATTTAATTTCTGCAGGGAACATTTTTCTGGCATTTAAGAAACGGACTCAAAGGCATGTAACTGAAGTTGAATATTTATTAAATGATCTTCTCAAGTTGATACCGTGAGAAGTTCTTCTTCTTCTATAGAAATTCAAATTCCTGAATTAAATTTCTAAACTCGCCCCGATTCTTAAAAGATTCCCACTGGCAGATCAGAACAAGTAATCCATTTATACTAAAAAGATCAAAAATCATTTTAAGACATTTAAAGGACGAGTTCTTCTTGCTCGTCATCATATTTCTTTCCAGTTTAGTAAGCATTTTTTATTTTTTAATTAAAGATCACTCCTGTTGGTTTACGCACACTATTCGTTATTAATACAGAAAATTAATTTTATTCACGGGGGACATATTTATAAGACTTCACTTGATTATCTACGTTTGAGTATTTGTACGGATTGTAAATGAAAAATTCATGCAAAAAGTGTCACTAGAAATATTTAAAGTAAATATTTATATTTATTTACAAATTTTCCAATTAATAGTATTTAATTCAATGGAATATTAAAAAACCACTGCGGGATATGAACGATTTCAATAATTCAATAATAATTGCAGTTAAGCGGATTACACATAAATGTACGTTCATACGTAAATATGAATGGATACGTAAGTTATAAATGATTCTGATTTAATTATTTTCACATACATAAGCACACACACACACACACACACGACACGACATATGCAGCCATAAGGTTTATAGAAAGGAATACAATACGTTTCATGACAAATTGTTAAATTAATTGTGAACTTAATTATGAAAGAAGGAGTTATTAATATATTATTTACAAACGATTCTAAGGAAGAAAGGAAGAGTGATTTATGAATTTAAGTAGAACATTGAATGCTATATATTTCAAGTCTTCGTTTAAAGAAATATGAAAAGACAACCCAACTTGACAAGTTGTGGGAGAGAAGTAAAATTTAATCATATAAACGTCATATAAGGAACAGGATCGAAATTTAGAAAAAACGAACTTTATTTATTGGTATTCGTGACATGAAATTCACAAAGTATAAAAAGTTTTTGTCTCGGGAATTGGTGTTTTTTTTTTCTTGAAATTCAATGCAATTCATTCAATATTTCGTCAGTGAAAAGTTGTCCAGTTTTGTAACAAAATTCATTTAACTGTCGTCAACAGTACGTACTTCACAAAATCTTTTATTTTTTTACACCCAAAGATCTTTTGCAAGATCTTCTTCTTCTTCTTATGTTTCCACTGGATTTGTCGCTTCTCTCTAGTACGCTAGTTTTCTTTTCTGCAAATGAATAAACGTCAGGAACTTTTTTATTTGTGTTCCAGGTAATACTTGCCATAAAACTTCCCGATGCTGAAAACCTAAGATATAAGAAAAAATTTGCTATAAATTTTGTGAACTTATTAATCAAAGTATTGTCTATCGCTGTCTACTACTATTCATCACACCATTAAGGCAATTTTAGAATTCCATATCAAAAAAAAGTTCTCAGCTTTTAAGGCGCTCCAGCTCAGGAGTCAAATTTCGATTTAGGCGAAGGAAATCAACCGGCAACTTGTCAAATCATGTTGCATGCAGCAATCAGAAGATGCGTTCTCAGTACAACAATTCCACTTGAGCGTTTCTAAATATTTTTTTTATGACTTTAACGAACTAAGGTCGAGCATTGTCATTCAGAAGAATGAATTCGATTTTGGTGTTCATATTGAGATCTATGGCAACGGTTGATAAGACATAACGTAGTATTTTTTCATGTTGAGATTGTCGTAGAATATGCATTTCTCATCCCCAGTTACAATTCGATATAAGAAACCCTTCTTTGGTCTCTTTGAATCAGGTTTCCCCAAACGAAGAATCGACTTTTAACGTCTTTTGGTTGCAGTTCACAAGACAGATATTTAAGCTTTTGAATCATGTCCGCGGATTTCAATCGTACGGCAATATCTTGTTGAGTCACATCCAATGACTTTGCAAGCTCCTCTTGCATTCTACTCGGATCTTCATCGAGTAATGTCTCCGATCCTTTGTTTTTGAAATTTTTGTCTATTCAGAGTGAAGCTTGTCTCCAACTGTGAAATCAGAGTGAATCATGAACCGTAGAGGCCATTCTCCGTATGATTGGTCAGTGTCAGGGGAACTGTCACCATAAATTTCCACAGACATTCGATGCACTTTAGCGGAAATTAAATTTTCTCGCAAACCTTGTTTAATTAACGTTGTATTCGAGACGCCCTATAAACTAAAGAAGAAGGTTTTGGTGGAAATTCATAAACTCACTATCTAACCTCACCGAAATCACCGAAATCAATTCGCATTATGAAACATTTATAGCAACTAGAGACATCTTTTGAGAACGGAGAACAAAATTTTCATTTTTATTTTTTTATTCATCTCATCTAATTTGTATTTAGAAAAACAATTGTTAAATAAAAATAAGAAATTAAAGTTAAAAAGATATTACGAAAATGTATCTGTTACTTGGAATCCTAGAGAAAATGAGCAGATTTTTATGAGAACCAATAACTGGGGCTAAAATCTAGAGCAATTAATTAAAAACTGTTTTTTTGTCAAAATTTTTTCAATGCAAATGCGTTCTTTTGCCAAAATCTCCCATATTTATAATTGAATACATATGTGATAAAAAAGTTGAAATTTGTTTAGTTGAAAAAGCATTCATTTGATATATTACGGTAACGAACTTGTCTTACATCCCTAACCGAACAGAATCTTCATTGTAAGCAAAAATAAAAATAAAAAAAAAAAAAAAAAAAAAAAAAAAAAATAAAAAAAAAAACATGAAAAACATATCCTGTGGAATTCTAGCATTTCCAGTTGCGAGTTACTTTCTTAATTAAATTAGGAGCTCTCACGCTTTGATGTAAGCTTAAATGTATATGTGCGTGTGTGTGACTGTTAATTGAGTATATAAAGTTCACAATATCATGAATTTTTTAGATTTTCATGACAGTGAAAAAGTTCAAAAATGCTCGTTTTAATACTTAAAGCTAATATGATATCACACACACACACACACACTCATACACAGGCTATGCTCCTGCTGTATACATCGTATACAGAGGGTATATTCAATATGTAGAGTTATAAGCCTTTGGATAAACTTTGAATAGTATTTTTAAGAGATTAGGCACTCGTTAATATAGACTAGACCGACATTAAGTAAACTCTAGTGCCAATTACTTAACCACACACATTAAAACATCTTAAGTTGCAGACAAGTTTAGAAAGGAATAAGTGGTATTACGTCATGCGGAATTTAAGTGGTAGAAATTCAATATTTTTTAATTCCCATCATAATTACCCGCTTAGTAATTAATCAGATATCAAATTTAAATTTGACTAAGAAATTAATTAGATGAAGAATAAATCTTAAAATTTCAGTTTAGTTTCTAACAAATCATTTTAAAATTTAATCTCTCACTTAGCAAACTTTGCTTCCAATTTTATATTTGCATAAACGTGAAAAGATGAAAGATGAAGAGGAATGTGTTCTTAAACGAAATTTTCATAATTTTCTTAAAAATGTCTGATTACATTATTTTATGTATAAGCTTAAGAAATACGAAAATATTATTCAGAAAATACGCAATTTTGTTAACTACAAAATTCCGATGTAATTTCGCCATGTTGGTTCATTTCACTCGCTCAGAACTCAAAACACTAAATATTAATTTATTGTAATTCAAAGTGAGAACAGTATAGTCCTAAATAATATTCAGATAATCATATCTGAGAATAAATTTCATCGAAAAATTTAGAAAAGAAAGTTAGCATAGATGTAGTTTGAATGACTTTCTCGAACCAAGCGATTTGCTTGTTCGCTCTTCTCTCCTAGCCTATCAAAAATGATTAAATTTTTGTTGAGATGAATTTTTGTTACATTAAAGAAACTTGAATATAAAAAGCAAGAGACAAAAGAAAATGTGTCAAAACGCTCTAATCAGACTGACCCGACCATTTTCCATGTCCTACATCAGTTCACCTAATCTAAGCCTTCATATGTTTTCGTGATATCAGAAATCATATCTACGAAGGCATACTTAAGAGCCCAAAACGTATACTGATCTCGTCCACGTTTAGTAACAAATTTTCTTCTAAAAGATCTTATTATTGTTGGTTAGCTTCCATTTTGTTGCCATTTAAGAGCTTACTTTTCATGAGTTTCAAAAGCTAGTCTTATGTGGTTCAAGTTTTTTAGGGTTAATTTTTATTCCAAATAGCTATTACGGACCAATTTTCATTGCAAAATATTAAATATTTTATCTTTTTATCATACCAAGTCTCATTTTACGTAGGAACTGTTATATGGGGGGAGGTTCTAAATTTTGACTCAAATTTATTATATCAGCTTAGTTTGCCGATATAATATTGCTTAGTGATTTCTTTCAAGAAATTTTAAAAATTGTAAATTTTGTTCATAATAAGCAATAAGGCGGTGCATGGGGAGCGATCGTAAAAATGATTTGATACAATACATTTTCAATATCGATTATCCTTGGGCCAAAACGCGTTACTCTACTTGATTACATAAAACATCTCAAGGATTGAGATCTATAGGTTAAGCACAAAAAATAGATAGGCAGACATCAGCCAGACAGATAGACGGATATGTAAGCCTAAATCGATTCTGAATCAATCTTCTGGGCATTATGTACATTATGTACATTACATGCATTATATACATTGTGTGTATATGTATACATATTATATGCATTATATACATTATGTAGATTATACACCTTATATATATTATACGCATTTTATGCTTTATTTGTGTATGTGTATACATTATATGCATTATATACATTACGTAGATTATACATATTATATATATTATACACATTTTACGCTTTATTTGTGTATGTATACACATTATATGCAATATATGCATTATGTAGATTATAAACATTATAGACATTATGTAGATAATATTCATTATATATTTTATACACATTATATACATTATATATATTATGTACATTATACTATACACACCTTGTAGCAATGCAGATGGTAAAAAGAAAATTGATCGTTAATTTTGGTCATAGTTAACTAATTCTTTAAGTTATTGTTTAAATTCATATAATCAGGAGAAAATTTAGAGGAAGTAAAGATTGGAGTCATAATAATAAGTGAGAGTAATAAGGATATAATAACAAAAACTTTAAAGCCCTTCTTTTCAAATGTTATAACTCTATCCACATTAAAAATGCATTAGAAATAATTTCGAAATTATTATGATAACTTATCCCATATAAAACCTTTAACGTTAGTAACTTACTTAATGTTACTAAATTGCAACATGGATGTGTACGTGTAGAATATTTTGTGTGCAGTATATTGTACTTAAAACTCTGTTAACATGAATAAAAGGCCCATTGGGCTACTGCATCCCATTCATTTAGTTCTTTTCTTCCATAACTCACATAAGTAATTCGTATTTGTAGTACAATTTAGAAAGAAGCTGTATCGACTTGATATGTTCGAGTCTTAAATTTTTCTATACATGAGAGATTTCAAAGCTTTCTATCCTTTTGAAATATTGTTTAATTCCTCAGACCACCACCACGGCAGTTAGTTAAAATGTGAGAAGTAAAACTCTATTACATTATCTTTTCTTTCTTTTATTGAATGCCCGAATGTAATTTCCTTTTGCAATAAATCGTTGAAGACCAAAATAAATAAACGAATCGGTTAGTGTTGGAAAAAAGGAGGACTTTCAGTATCTAAAAGAAAAAAAAAATGAAACAAGAAAAAAACGAAAAAAAAGAACTGTATTCAATAACGAATTTGGGATACTCATCAATACGATGAAGTTTAACAAAACGCCTTACGATCTTGTTATGTTGCTTTTACACAAACTCTACATTAATTGAAGTAAATTTTCAATTTAAACTCTATGCGAATTTTCCAATTGCTATCACAATAATGTTAGTTGAAATTGAAACCAGAGCACATAAATATACTTTTTTGATTTATTGTTTAGTATTATTGTTGAAAGCGAATGAAATTTTTGTTGTTCCACTTGTTAAGTGCGTGGCTTCGAGGTAGAAATGTTTATTAATTGGTACTAAGCACTATGATGTTAATTAAAACAAGTAAGAAAATTACATTCGGTTGTGTCGGATCTTTTGTATCCATCACATCCGTGGAAAAACTACATTTTAATAAGTGGGCATGGCAGATTTTTCTATTTTTATGGAATACCGGGGAACACAGGCAGTCATGGAATACCATGGAAAACAGCCAGAGTCGGAGCAAAGCAGCCAGAAAACAGACGTGACTTCAGCTTAAATTGTACGCGCGACCTGGTACCGATATGATGCATTTTCAATAACAACCTGTGTGCAAGAACTTCCAATCTTTCTGATAAATTTAAAGCTGATGTCCTTACTTTTGCAGTCAAGAAAGTAATTACCAAAGACATTACACAAACGGACAGGCGGACAGATCAAGTATATATATACTTCGTTCTGGGCATTTCAATGACAAAGTGAATATATCTCTTAGCTTCGCTGATGGGTATAGAAATAAAAAAAAGAGCTATAAACACCCTACCCACCCTTGAGAACACATTGAAAAATTGTCTTTTGAGCATTACTCTTGAAAACACATATTAGTGGGCAATGGAGAAATGTTATTTTTAAACTGAACATAAGAAAATGATCAAATATGAAAGATAAAATTTTTTAACTTAATTTCTAAATTTTAATAAGACAGGTACGATGTGAATTTTAAGGATAAATTGATTTAATATCTTATCTTGTCTAAAGTCACTTTAAGGTTTCATATGTCACGACAAGATTAGTATGCATCTATTATTCGATAAGGGACTTCAACACAAGGTCTAAACGTATATTCAGGAAAAACGCTTGAATTTAATGCATATAGACACAAGCATTCATATTCATTTTGGGGAAATGCCTTTCATTCATGTTAATTATTTAATTTTCTTTTTTCTGATTTCGTTATATCTCGTTTAAGTTTCTCTTCTAATGAATTCTTTTAAAATCTTTTAAAATATTTAAAAAAGAATTTGGATATAAACTGAAATTCATTTTTTTGATATTTTATTTTTATTATTCTTCAAATTAAATTTCCAAGAGACAATATTTTGTGTTTCTGAAAAAAGTTCAAAAAAAAAATATTTTCTTTATTATTATTAAATCACTTCCTTATTGCATTGTTGTTGTTGTTGTTGTGTAAAGTAATTAACACAAATAAAGTTTATTTTGCAATTATTTGAAAATCTTTTTCATCGTTCGTTCAATCAATCTACCTAATATCGATAAACAACAAGAAGAAGAAGAGGAAGACTTAATGATTTCAATTCAATTCGTTCGTAATGCCAGCAAAATACCAAATTATAAACATTCAAGTAAAATTCAAATAAAACACTGCCTAGGAATAGCAAATGAAATGTTTGTAAACAAATGTCTAAAGTAGTAGTAGATCAGATGAATTCTAATTAAAAACATTTCTTGAATTTAGTGCCTATACAGTGTTTCAGTTTTAATAGCACATTTTAAAGGTATACAGCCACTGGAAAACTTTTCTGTAATTGTAAGTTGATTCGCCATAACATGAGCAGGGGGGTACTTTTCTATAATTTTCTGTTTGGTTTGCATTTCTCTCTCTTTCTCTCTCTATAAGTAACTTTTGTAAGAGTAATGGTTGAGACTTAGTAAAATATTGGGATAATTCACGTTATATTATTTCGTGAGAGAAAGGGAATGAAATGAAAGTGCAAGAGAGAGTGATTTTAAATTGAAATTGAAATTGAAAACCATATGTACACCTCGGAATGATCAAGCTGTTAAATAACATCACATGCAAATTGTAAACCACCGTTGACTGATTGGCAAAATTAATGGAAAAGTATTATAAACACACAGTAAATCAACATATTTACCATCAATAAAATTTTCAATTACTTCTAGACAAACTTTCATTTTGGTCACACGTATACGCACATTTGTTTGCATACATGTGCGTACATACGCTGTCGTGTGTTAAACCTTTGAAATATTTTCAGTCGCATATACAAATGCAGAAACCGCAGAGAAAGGCTTTAAAGGCAAATTTGTAAATTACAAAGATCTTTGCCTTGGAAAATTTTCTATACCTAAGTAAGCTGATGGTTGTTTTAAAAACGTTTTAATTTTCATATGAAGTTCTTTTTTTATATCTGAAGTACTGTCGCCGCAATAAAAGCGCACACTTTCATTCAAAAATAAAAACACGTATTTCTTGGATGGACTGTGACATTTTTATTGAATTGTAAAGCAGACACGTTCCGGTTAAGTATGAAATAAAATGTCGGGCAAACGTCCCAACGGAGAGTGAGAGAGGGGGGGGGGGGGGGGGGAGGGGGGGGGGGGGGGGGGGAGGGAGAAGGGGGGGGGGGGGGGGGGGGGGGGGGGGGGAATATAGGGAAAGGGGAGAGATGTAGAGAGAAACGGGAGAGAGATAGTGAGAGAGAAGGGGAGAGAGATAGTGAGAGGTGGGAGAGAGAGAGGGAGAAATAGAGAGAAAGGGGGGAGAGATAGTGAGAGAGAGTGAGAGATGGGGGAGAGAGAGAATATTTAAAAAAATTTTAAAGAGATCTTCAGCTCAGGAATTGCTTCCGGTTTAATTGCACAAACCCTAAATTTCAAAAAACCCAAAAGAAAGAAATCGTACGGTGCTAAATCGTATGACCGTGGTTGTCAGTGAGACAAGAGAGATGATTTGGTCTGGAAATCGTTATCGCAATAAATCGATTGCTTCACGCGGTGTTGCAGGTGGCGCCGTCTTGCTGAAAACACATTTCATTCCGATTCACGCCGTTCACTCGAAAGAATACAAGAATTCCGTTATCATGTTTCTGTAACGAATGCCGTTCACAGTCATTTCAACTCCATCCTGAAACTTGGAACTTTTATCATTTAGGTCCTCATGAAAATGGTTATCCCTTTTCCGACTATCCAATATTTGACTTCAATAACGTCAGGATTAATTTATTTCTTTATTGGTTTCTCTTTTCATCAAAGAAAAAAAAAGAAATGAAAAGAACATAAGAACTAAAAATATATTTTATTAAATTAATTTGAAGAATTTTTGATTTTATCAATAAAAGTTTAGTAAGAGATTGAATGAAAATAAATGAGAAGAGAAAGAAAGCCATGTTTGTTTTAAAACTACTTCAAAAACCGAAACCACAATTTAGTAACAAAAAAAAGTTTTAAATGGAATCTCGAAATTTGTTGCTTATGTTGAATTTTCTTTTAAGGTTTTTTATATGATCATGAATAATGTGTTTACGATGAAAAGCATACAGTTAACACCACATAAATACAGGGTTATCCATTTTGTGGTTCCGGAAATAAATTTAAATAAAATAAACTTTTGATTGAGACTTGAATCAAATGGTTTTTCCATTACATTGTCTTGATCCTGCCTTTTTATAAACTGTACTCGAAATCTCTATCCGGAAAATAATAGTCACTACTTCTTCGGTTCACCTTAAATTCATAGGCTTTATTTAATTATTTCATCTCACTAAACACAATCTAAAACCTACTACAAATCGTCCCTTAGGCTTAATCAAATATGTTCATTCCCTCCACGGACATAATTGGCTCCTCAGAGCCCTAGATATATGGATGATATACGGACAAATGATAACCTGCAACCACACAGTAATCAAAAGAGAAGGGGATATGTTTGCCATTCCCCATTTTGGTCTTTTATCAGCAGGTGGCGTTGCCACCTTGCGTTGCATTGCGAGTTAGTGCAGATAGCAGTAGGCCCACAATTCCCTTTTATATAAGACCAAGAAAACTAGAGAGGGAGAGTGTGTGGACCAAAGTCGCGTCCTCGTTTTGGTCCTTACAAGCTTTTACTGCGTTAACATTTTTAGTGTGATCCATATTGTAAAAGGGCAAATAGTTTATTAAACACATGATCCCTGAATGGCAGCTCTCTTTTACATATATTACTGGAACAAGGTTATCAAATCCGGACCATGAAATAGATAACCCTACCGAAATAAGATTTTATAGTTATTTTTTTAGTGTCTACTCGTCCCGATAAAATTGTGCTGAGAGTCTGACTAATAGAACCAAAGTTGTGGTTTGAAAAGTTTAGTTTTGTAAAAAATCGAATTTCTCTTCAATGTGCAGCGAAAAAAAGGCAAAGAAACTGAATTATTTAGAATTAGATTCTCAACTCTCTAACAAGTTTTCTGCAGTATTCCAAAAAAAGAGGAATTATCGCACTTGCAGCTCACTAAATTTGATAATTAACCTGCAGTTCTGAAACGATTTGTAGGAAAAAATGTTGATCTTACTTTTAAGGCACGTTCGAAACGCTTCTAATATAACTCTAATCTACCTGTAGAAAAAATACATGTTTGCGCTCCTGTTTGCTTTAAAGGATGCAGTGCCTTTAACAGAACAGGACTAGAAATCAATTATGTTTACTTTGTTTGTGCATTTATTCTCACTGAATCAATTTTTATTAATATTTTTAAATTTTTCAAAGTTAGTATACGACAAGAATTTTCTATATATTTTTATGTGTAATCATAGAAAACTAATTAAATTTTTTCATTTAACGTCCATTCTATGTTCTCTTGCTTTTTTCATTATTCATACGTTTCGTATTTTTCGCATGCAAACCTTTAGTCGTTCGTATTATTTTTTTCTATTTATTACGCTTTCTCTTCGTAATGGATGGAACACTTATGACATACAGCAAAATATTTTCCAATTTGGTCAGAATGAAAAAAAAAAAAAAAAAAACAAATAAAATGAGTTTATAATAATTATAATATTAAATAAGATACACACGTATACGCGAAAGAGTTACGGAGGACGCGACAATAAGTGCACTTACGTTTGTTCATGGACGGATATACTTGATGTACAGAAATCTTTTATATTCTCTTGTGCATGTTTTTTTTATACATTTTTAATACAATAATAACTCATCTGAGAGCAAGTCTTTGTTTTATAATATAATATATGATAATCATTTTCACGAGAAGAGCTCCTTGCTTTGCTTCAAGAGCAAAAATTTATCTTATATTAACTTAACCGGTAAGATTGATGTGAGAGAAAATATTAAACTTCGGTTTTAAATTAACGATTGATTGCTAAGAAAAAATAAAATATTAATAGAGCTTAGCTTAGTGATGACGTCCTTTCGCGCGATTTTTCTATATCCACACTTTCTTTTCTGCGAACAACAGGAACAGGCAGAATTTCTCTTCCGTATTATTCACTCGCAACTGCTGCACTGCCTGTATCAATCAGTCTTATGAGATTTTGAATGAAAGACAACTAAGTCGGCCAAGGTATCGTGGTTTTATCGTCCATCAGATGTCTGTAAACTTTTTTTAATTTACTCTCAGCTTAACGTAGCGTCTCCACACGAACACAGAACATGTGAACTCAAAAGGAAGAATAATTTTAAGTCTCTACAAACTTATCTGATTACAGTCATAAATGCAAAAATTCTAAACTCTACAAAAAAAAAGAAAAAAATGAAAATTTTATTTGAGTACTTTTTTCATCCTTTTGTGCTTTCGAAAAGTTTACAACTGAAAGTTGAATAAGAACGTAAAGGAAAATTATTCTCCGCTTTACGGAGAATCTTGGATACCTCACATTGCCTAGAGCTGTCCTCGTTGTGCAACTTCACGAGTCGAGATACGGATTTTTAGCCGGAAGTGTGGTTGATTGCGGACTTACGGACAGACGCTTGCCGTGCTTGGTAACTTATTGTTGAAACTCGAGATTTTTTTCCTAACATTTTCACTTTTTGGCTATAGGGGACAAATTTTTCGCCTTCGTTTGTATATGTTAATCAAGAACTACCAAGTTTCTGAGTTTCTACTAAAATTTCTTTAATATCAAAGGCTTTAAAAAAGTGGATACTGAAAGGAAAGAGGAAAAAGATCAAGTCGTTTCAGGAAGTTATAAGCTTAGTAACGATAAATCTCAGATAGATCTCAGAGGTCTCTTTTCTGAACGGACTGATATGACGCTAAAATATATTCCTCTGTTAGTAAAGAAATTGAAAATGAAACAAAGAAAAAAGTCGAGAAATCCAATGAGTTATTTCTTAACGATCCACTATGCAGAGAGGTGATATGGACACAAGCAAGCACGTACTCAAGTATAGCGCACATATGCTACTGCACTTGTTTTCCTATATGTAGTTTACTGTTCGAAGTATGCATCATTTCCATTTTTTTATGTTATACAACTTTCCGTTCTCTTTAAATGTAAAAATATTTATGGTTGGGAAATGCCCTGAATACTTTGAATTATTTTACAATTTTCTTAAATATCTTTTTTTACTTTTATTGGTCGCATCTGATAACAACATGTGTTAAACTTACTATACAAAGGAAAGAGTTAAAGAACGAGAAAATATATATAAATCATATGTATGTGAATCCATGAGATGCATTTTACCAATTCAAGGATTTGTTTTCAATAAAAATTAAACTAAAAATTAGACAAAAAAGTTAACTTCCACTTAACCTTTTCCAGTTAAACTTAAACTGATACTCAAAGTTGCCTGAGATATATTATTTCTTCCCGTTAACTATTAAGTTCTGATAAAAACTATCTTATGGATGAAGGAAAATGTGAAATATAAGAAAATCATTTAAAACGCACAAGAAGAAACTAATTAAAATCTAATTAAAAAATTCAATTACACTCATCTAACCGCCAATTAGTAAAAAGTGTTACTTAGTATTAGTGAAAATCCAATTAGAACTCTCACTTAAAGAAGCTTTTTCTCGATATTTAAAATTTAAAAATTTGGAAGAACATTTTTTGGGCTGAAGACTTGGAAACCTGTATCTCCGGCTTGCCGATATATTCCGAACACGCGAGAAGGATCCTACGAGAAAGTCCGAAGAAACTTAACTGTCAGATAAGGTGATATAATTTTTTCTGCCCACCACCGAAGGTGAAGTGTATATTTCATTTTCTCATTTGGTTTGTAACTACGAAAAGGAAACTTCAGAGATCGCACAAAGTATATATATTCTTGATCAGCATCAATTTTGGAATTGATTTAAGCATGCCTGTCTGTTCGCCTGTCTGTGTTAAACATTCTTCTGTTTACAAAAATGCAGATATCGTCTTCAAATTTGGCAAAAACATTGCAAGCTCTTATACGCAGGTTGGTATTGAAAATGGTCTAAATCGGTCCAAAGACTCGCCCACAGTACGACGTAGACTAAGAACACCTCAGCTATTAGAAGCAAAAAAAAATGGATTATTGTTCATTACCTGAGTACCATAGCAGATAGAATTAGAAAAATTGGCAAAAATGTTGCGCTAGCTATACCATATTCTCTGTGCAGAAACGGAAAGGATCAACCCCACCCATCCCGCCCCCCAGAAAATTGAAATTTAATACTTTTTATGCAAATGTTTGTAACATTAAGAAAGATGCTTCTGGAACCACCTAGTATGCATATATATTCTTGATCGGTATGGATTTCGGAATCCATCTAGTCGGTATGTCTGTCCATCTGTCTTAACTAACTAATGTCTGTGGTAAACATTCTCTTGGCCGCAAAAATGAAGATGTCGGATTTAAATTTGGCATAAACATTGGAAATTCGTTCGTAGCCACGCCCACCTATGACAATTTAGTTTTTCACCCTTTTTTAAGATAAGGGTGATGGGAATAAAAGATTCGGCACAGCCGAATATAACTTTCGTACTTGTTTTTATTTCATAAATTTACGCACACACACTAACAAGAAACACAAAAACAACAAACACAAACACAACAATTTAAGTCAGAATTAACTTTTTAACTTTTATTGTACACATGTTTGAACACAAAATTAATAAAATGTACCCGCAAATAAATTAATTGAAAAAATGATAATAAAAAAGAATGCGAGTGTAAAGAGATATACGCATGGGCGGGGTGCCGTAGCGGTTCCGGGAAGTGATTCCTCAAGGGAGTGAAATATAGTTTCTTTTTCTTTTTCATTTATTATGTTTTAGTTTTTTTTGCTTTTGTCATGAAAAGAAAGAATTGCATGCTCCTCCTCCTTGAGATGCCACGCCGTGTTGTGCTGCACATCCTTACCGTGGCACACGAAAAGCCAAAAAAATCCATGCAATTTTGTCACAAGGATTTTTGAATTTTGTTGTTCTTCTACGAAAGTAAAGTTCATTCAATTGACGCTTAAGCAATTTATTTACTTGATTAAATTCGATTTGTTATTGTGGCGCTTTACAATGCACACAATGGGTTTTAAAAAAGATACTTCAGCGTATTCAAGGTATTTATTGTCCGCGACACACCTTTCCTTAAAATTAGTTTAATGCACCTTTTTGCAACGATGTTTTAATTTATTCATCATAATTCGAAGAGATTTCCGAAATGTTTATTTGTAATTGATCCCGAAATGAATCAATGAGTTAAAGCATATCTTCCTCTTACCTGACTGATTTGCAATTGGGAGGCCTATGATTTTAGACAAATCGAATAAAAAATTGTTATAAGCATTACAGTGGTAATTTGAGTACGACCATGGTAACGCCCACGCAAAAAGAAGTCAATAACGGGTGTCTCAATAAGAGTATAGCGTTTCATTTGAAAAAAAAAAAAACATATTTTTTGGGTAAGTTTCTGAGTAAGCTAGATCTTGTGCGGGTGAAAGTGGAGACCTTTCGTCAAATTTCGCTGCGCAGCATTTCGTGAAATTTGAACTGGTTGAGAACGATGTCAAACAAATGTTTTCGGGTTTTCGGGTTATCGGGGATTTTCTCGTTTACATTAGCAATGTCTTCAAGAGACCGACCTGTACGTCGAAACAAAAGACGCTTACTGTCTGTTTCTTCGAATTTTTCAACCTCTCTTCGAATTATTGACACATTATGTGCATTTTCTCCAACGAAAATTCCGCGAAGTTTTCGAGAGTTGTCCACCTGATTTTCCCCAATTTCGTAATTTCAGAATTATAGCACGTACTTCTCTTGTATAGCGTCCCATTTTTAACATTCGCAAAAACGGAAACTTCACACTCTTAAGTGACATATTGAATTTGAATATCATCTTTACATTTATATGAATCGTAGACCTTCCTAGGTCTCTCACTACATCTGCTTACACATATTTTTCCTTTGAACTTTGCTCTTGACATGGTGGATTATCTTTAATTCTAGACAGTAAAAAACAACCAAACCTTTAGAAAGGGTGTTCCAATAAGAGAGCACTATTTCACAATTTTCATAGTTCCATGGACAACTGATTCGAGATCGCGACTAAGCTGAAACTCGTAGGGGTAAAGGAGGAGGTTTTAATAACCAAATTTAAAGAAACTGGGTTGTGTTTTTACAAACAAGATCTGCGTCTTTCAGCTTCTACGTAAGGTGAATCGCGTGTAGGGGTATAGGCGAAGGTTTTCCGTCAATGTTCCCTGCATAATACTTCGTGAAATTTAAAGTTGCTGAGAGCAAAGCCGAAGTGACGTTTTCGGGTTTTCGATGACACTTTTTTCTACATCAGTAATGCTTTCGAGGGACCGGCCAGCAAGTCAAAGAAAAGAGGAACTAGTGTCTACAACCGACCCAGATTCTTCCAATTTTTGGACCATTTTTCAAATTGTTGATACGTTAGGTACACTTTCTTGAATGAAAATTCCGCGTAATTTGCGAGCGATCTCAACATAATGCGTTCTCCTTTTAAGAAGTTTTGCATTTTTAACAATCGGAACAATCATTGGTGACATCTGTCAAATTTCAGAGTTGCCATGAGTGCTTAAAAAGAAAAATGACACCAAATCTAAATAGTGTACTCTCATTGAGACACCATTTCCTGAAAAAGATTAGAGAATACCCGTCATTCATACTAAAATGGCAAATAAGCACTCGATGTCGATAAAAAAAATTGCTATTTTTTTCTTATGAAACAGAGCAAAAGTTTTCAAAATTTTTCCATTTCTCTGATTATCCTTTTGATTACCATATTCTTTTCACTTAGTAAGCCATCAAATGTTACTTTTATAAAGAATGAAAAGAAATCTGGAAACATTAAACAACATACTTACGTACATTCGGTGCCAAGTACATACATATTTGAATGAATATTCGTAATTCTTGACTCAAACAAAAAAAAAAAAAAAATCTAAAAATGCAAAATGTCTTCTAACTTAAAAAATGCTATGCATGCACTGCACCTTCTTCTTTCTTCCTAACTAGACAAGCGGCTCTTCAAAATTTTTCTCTGTATATTCTGCACGAAAAAAAAAAAAAAAAAAAAAAAGATATAAAAATACTCATTCAATACGTAGTTTTTTTTCTTAGATTGAGTCAAGTATTTTTACTATTGCCGTCAAACGTATTGCTTTGCAGTTTATGAAGAGTTTTTGTTTTATTTTCGACTTGCAATTCCGTTACGGAAATTCTCCTTTTTTTTTAAGTTTTAGGAAAAGTTTTCTTCATCTCCTTTTTTACTCTTACAATATGGAACACGTGGTGCATCCTTAAGGAAAACCGAAGTGTGGAATGAAACACGCACACACACACATACACACACACACACACACCCGTCTTTAAATAAATAACCTCAATTATTCTTAAATGAAATTTTTTTCGAAGAAAAGTTTTTTCTTTTGATTTGTTTTTAGTGAAAATTTAAAGCAGATTTCAAAAGGTATGCTTGAGACGTGATTGATACGCTTAAGTGAAGATAAAATTTTAAAAGAAAAAAAGGATGAGAAGTTAAAATCTAATTTCTAAAATATAACTCTTTTTTGACAGGTATTTTGAATGAATTTTCATGAATGAAAATTCAGCAAAATAAAGCGAAAGAAAATTCCTGATTCGAACAATTTTGCATTGAATTTTTGGGGGTGTCTCATGGTATCTTATCATCACTTTAATGCAATATTTTATTAAATTTGAAATTTTTAAAAATTTATTTTATCATTCAAAAAAAAATTGAAATCCTTTTATTGTGTGTTACTGGCGTTACAATCCTTGAATATCTCTTTCTCTCACTTACTCTCATGGTATAAAAATGATTGCAGCTTGCATAAACTCACAGACGAATGAATATTTATTTGTCTTTAAGGTTTTATTTTTGGTATATATTAAAAGCTTTATCAATTATTTAAATGAAATTCGTTGCACTATTATGTGAAAACATTTGTTTCCAGTACTGTTTGCTTCAAACCCTTTTAGTTTAATTCTGCTTTCATATGTGATTAAGTTGTATCTGTGGTATGTAGCGGGCATTCTTAGAAACTCATTTATCATTTTTGCATTTATATCATGTGTTAGGTGAGTAATGTAAAGACTACTTTGCATTTACTTATTAAGGAAGGCAGGCCGCTGTTCATAAACGACCAACAAATTAAGGAAATTTCTTACATTAAAAATGTGTGTGTGTGTGTGTGTGTGTGTATGTGTACGCAGCTTATAACAACACAATGCAAATTTGAGAGATTTTCAAAGAAAACATACGCTAGTTTAAAGATTATCCTTGAAAAGAAGCTCAAAATTAAATTGAATGGATGAGCCTTATATATCGAAATTAATCTTTAAAATTTAAATGAAAAATAATTATTTATTTACTTATTCTTTGTATAATAGCATTAGCTATACATACATATTATAAAAATGCATTAGTTATATATGCATAAACTTCGGTACATACATGCATACATCTATAATTACAATTCATATATGTAGACATGTATATGTATGTAAACACATATATACGAATATAGATACGATATACGATAAGTATGTATATGTATGTATATCTATGTATATATATATATGTGTGTGTGTGTGTGTCTTAATATAAAAGCAGGAAAAGAAAAAGAAAAACAACGACAACAGAAATATAGCCGCAGGAATTTAAGAACAATAATACTAATTAAGCAAAAAACAAGTAACTTGCATGCGTATGTTTGTATGTACGCATGCGATGTATGGTAAATAAGAATTAAAATAATATATTAAAGTTATGTGAAATGAAAAAGATAATAGAAAGCTTAGTAAATACGAAAATTATATCCTGCTGTGATCGAATCCCGAATACCCAACACATTTACCCTACAAAAAAAAAATTCTTCAAAGGATTTACCTCCCATTTTCATTATCAATTGGTATACAGGAACTTGCAATTTTTTAAGTCAAATTTTAAGGTGACATCTCTTAATTTAGTACGGCTAACAAAGAGGTGGACAGACGGACAATTTAACTCACTTTAAAATTTGGTGCTGACCGAGCATACTCCACAAGGTCTCCGAAACATCGTTCTGGGTGTTGTTTCTTGCTGTCAATCTACTCCCATCCTTCGTATAAAAATTGATATTTACATATGTATATGTTCACTCACATTCCATACATATATACGTATAGCAAATACACATAAACACGCTAGGTCAGGCTAAGAAATTTTTTGTTAAACGAAACTACAGCGTATGGGGAAAGGAAAGATGCACTTAAAAATCGTTCAATTTTTTACAAGTTACAACGAAAGAGCGCAAAAAACTTGTAATTTGGACGGTGTCGATGAAGTTCAATTGAAACCCGCCTGGCTGAGCAGAAACTGGGAATTAATTTGCTCCTTTAACGAAGTTGTCATGAATGAATCATTGGATAGCGTTATAAGGAATTCATTTAGTGTTAATTATGAAAGTGGTGTAAATCATGATTTTGACATTAGCAAAATCCCGAACTAGCTAGAACCTGTCTTGCAGAGGACTAGAAAAAAGCAAAAGAAAATCGCAGGGGATATTATGGATTCTCATTTGGGTTAATAAAAATAAAAATAAAAAAAGAAAATTACATCCACAATACTGAGAATTGATGAAAAAGTGTAGGAACAGAAGTAATACCTTTTCGGCAAAACGTATGTCGGGACCGGATTTTATTTTGTCGAAATCACTAGAAAAGTCAACAACAAGAAGAACAAAAAATACCGCAAGCGAATCTGTCTCTTGGCTGCATATTCAATAGATGAGATTCTTGAATCATGAACTTGATAAGATGTTCTACAAAGCTTCTTTAGATGATTCTAAATTCCACATTTTGGATCTTTCACATAAGATAGGATGACCACAAGTATACGGAAATATTGAGAGAGATCATCAAAATTATCAAAATTATTCTACTAAAACTCGTAGATTTTTATTGCTTTAAATCATCTATAGGATCTTCAGTTCATTTTGAAAATGCTCTAAATCCATTCAAATTTTAAAATTATGAAATTCACACAAAATTTCCTGTTCAATATTTGTGTTCCCATTAATTCAGACTAAAAATAAATTCTATATTAAAATGTTGCACAATATAAACAGGTTTTTGATTTATTCAAATGCAATTCATTAAATATCTCGAAACAAGAGAAGAGATACATGGTTTAGACCACTTTCATAATTAAGAGCATATAATATACAAGGTGGGCAAGGTGAAAAGTTCGTAGGCTAACATAGAAAAATTCTTTTTTTTGATAGAATTTGATTTTATTATTCAATACAGTTGCCATCGAGGGCGATACAACGTTTACAGCGGTCATACAATTTTTCGATACCATTTTTATAGTACGGTTTGTCTTTAGCCTCAAAATAGGCGTGCAGTCCACTCGACTGACTGTCGATTGGACTCCGGTGTGAAATGATGGAGCCATGTTTCATCCATTGTCACATACCAACACAAAAGTTCGGGTTTATTACGATCGAACAGCTCCAAACACTGCTTAGAAGCATCAATTCGTTTTTGTTTTTGGTCGATTGTGAACTCGCTGCGGCATCCACTTTGAACAGAGCTTTCGCATATCCAAATGTTCATTCACGATATGTCCAACACGTTCCTTTGATATCTTTAGGGTCTCAGCTATTTTAATCAACTTCACTTTACGGTTATTCGAAATTATTTTGTGGACTTTTTTGATGCTTTCGTCGGTAACAGCCTCCTTGGGGCGTCTGCTGCGTGCATCGTCTTCGGTGCTCATTTCGCCTCGTTTAAATTTAGCAAACCATTTCTCTACGGTTTATTTTCCTAGTGCAAAGTCCAAATAATGTTTATCAAGCCAAGCCTTGCCTTCAATAGTATTTTTTTTCGCCAAAAAGCAATGCTTTATTAACACACGAAATTGCTTTTTTTCCATTTTTTCAAACTAACAAAAGTTACTTCACTAAAAATGCTCTAACTCACATACTAATAGTGCAACAGCTGTCAAATTTTAACACGTGTCTTTTGCAGGTTAGTGCTAACTAAGAATCATATGGATTAATACTAGTAGCACCATCTATGTGCCAGCCTATAAACTTTTCAGCCCACCTGTTATCTCTTAATTTTAGTTCATATAATTTTAAGTAAGAAACATTGTTATTAGTTGTTGTAAGGGAAAAATTTAAGGAAACCACTGGACCCTGCACACACATGACACTTGTCATTCAATCTATATTTGTATGTGTGTGAAACTATGAATAATTTGTGGTTGTTTCCTAAACTATGCAAAGGATTGTTTTGGTCGATAGACAAATCGGATGAATTCTGATGAAAAAAATTATCGTTCTAAAAAGGAAGTTAAACATAAAAATTTCACAAAAATTACAGATGAATTTTTGTTTAGTGTAGCATCATAAACCGTAGTATAACATGTTTTCCAAATAAAAGATGAAAACAATTTTTGTTTTATCAGTACCGACAGACGTGCTTAAGAAATTTGTGGAGCGATAGGCTTTGTCTTTTTTATCTTTTATTATTCGGTTTACAAATCTGTTTTATATAAATAAATCTTTTATTTTTTTTTATTTTAATACAAAACAAATTGTAAAACATACTTAAAAACCTATCCTAACAGATTAAAACTTCATATCATTGTATGAAATTTGAATTTTTCAAGAGAAATTAAATGAAATCATATTTGGATTGAGCGAACATTACATTGCATGTATTGCATATGCATATATACATACATGCATACAAACATACATACATACACTCTACTGCTCTATCCAATGTCTACATACAATGAATTTGTTTCATTTCAAGAACTTAGTTTAATTGTTTTTAAATTATTGTTAAGGGAATCGTTTTAAATCGTTTCATTTCAACCTTCAGTCAGTTTTTTTTTTAAAATGAAATGAAATTTCTGAGAAAAATCTTAACTTTTAATCATTTTTATTGTTATTGTATACAAGAAGCATTAGTAGAGTTCGAGGTAAATAATAAAAAGGAATCTGTAGTTATACAAATTTAAACGTGACTGACCGGAAAAAAAATAAATTAAAAACGCAAAACCACATAAAGGCACAAAAGCGTTTCTCGAGTGTACTACACAGACTTGATGAATTTCATCGCTTTTAATTTAATTATTGCTCAGAAAGTTTGTTGGTAAATTACATTTATAGCAGTAAAAATTTATCTATTGGTTGAACATTTCAGTTCAGATAAGTAAATGATTGAGGTGAATCAACCTCAGAGTGCCCTTAGCACGGCTGCTGCTGCTGCTCACATTAGTTGAAATAGTCAAAATGGTTTTCATATTAATTATTTGGAATGCTAGAAATATTTTCATAATTAATTGCATTCAAATTCATAAAAAAAAGAGATTATGTAACTAAAGATATTTTAGATCAGCGAGATGCAAGACCCAATGAAAGGTTTAGGTTAACGAAAGAAAAAAGGTCTCTGATGGGCAAAACGCATCGATTAATCGAGGTCGATATAATGAGAAAAGTGATAATATTTGAAGCATTCACTATATATTCACCCGATCTGCTTTCACAGTTTCCCAATGTTTGGAAACTTTTCAAATTTAAAAAAATTTTACTTTTTTAACTTTAAAATTTATTTTCGTTTTTTTTCCATTTCCGTTGAAAATAAATATTTTTTTCTTTTGGTTGAAAACTAAAAAAATTAAGCAAAAAAAAAATAAACTAAATATATATAAAATCTAACATTATTAGCGAGAAACGGAAAAGATAATTCTTAAAAATTTTATCCTCAATTATATAAATGAAACCGGAAGACATAACGTAAAGTTTTTTTTTTTAAAGGTTTCTCTTTAAATCCATAAAACAAGAATTCTTTGTATTTTCTTTTAATTTCCTTCGTAGAATTCTCAAGAAATTCTACACAATGCTGTATTAAGCAAACACACAAAGGAGCATAACTAACGGTATGCGTTGAAGAGAAAAAAAAAAAAACTTTTGTGAAAAAAAATTCGAAGTTTTCTGCGACCAGGAAAGAATAACTTTTGTGATATGTTATCGCGCTGTGCCTGCTTAAAAGCATCTGCTAAACTAACTGCTTTAAGGATTTTAAAATTATTTGAAACAACAAAAGGAAAAGAAACAAATTAGGTTTTGTTATAAAAAATATTAATATCGAAATTATGAGAAATAATGAGATAATTTGATTCATCGAATATTTAAAATTTATTAGATTTTGTGCTAAATGCAATGGAAATACTTAAGAAAAAAGTTATTTCAAAAACAAAGTTTTCTTACTTACTTCGTCCTCTTCTCCTTTGTAAAAAACTTCAACAAACTTCTTGTATAAGTCAAATTGGTTCACTTCAGTAAAAATAAATGTGTAATCATTTGCTATTAAAATATAAAATATAATTGATTTTAATAAAGAAAAAAAGAGAGAAAGAAAAACATATGAACATAAATTTGATTTAAATCGCTCGATATGCGTGATACAGATTCAATAACCATTTATAGACTTTCAAGCGTTATTGAAATGGTGTCTCAGTGTCTCAATGAGAGCGCGCTATTTGAATTTTGTGTTTTTATTTCATGCCAATGACAACTCTGAAGTTTGACAGCTGTCAGCTATGTTGGTTCCGATTATTAAAAATGGAGAGCTGCACAAAACAAAATGGTGAAAAGCTACCACTTCATCTCAATTACTTCAGAAATAAACATAACTGTCGAATTTGGGATCCACGCGATGCATAAAAATTATATGCATTCACAAACGGGCAACATTCTGGTGCAGATTTTGTACAGAGGTGGCGTGATTGGGCTTTAATTTTTTGAAAATAAAGTTGAAATTGCAGCGACTATGAACGGTGCTCGTTACAAGAACATGATAACGGAGTTTCTGTGGCCTCAACTGGATGACATGAATCTGGACAAAATTTAGTTTCAGCAGGACGGCATCACCGGCCACACCGCGTATGAGATAAACGATTTATTGCAGCAAACCGACCTTTCCGCGCATTACTTAACGCCGTAGAATTTTGTTTTGGGGTTCCTGTAATCTAGAGTTTGTGCGAAACCAGAAACAGTTCCTAAGCTCAAGATCACTTTCTCTCCCTCTCTCTCCCTCTCTCTCTCAAGATCACCTTCTCTCCCTCTCTCTCCCTCATTCTCTTTCCCTCTCCCTCCCTCATTCTCTCTCCCTCTCCCTCTCTCTCTCCTTCTCTTTCACTCTCTCTCTCCTTCTCTTTCACTCTCTCTC
>KK351256.1:87787-110583 GCA_000671755.1 Glossina brevipalpis | reverse complement strand
CCTCTCTTTCACTCTCTCTTTCTCTCCCCTTCTCTCTCGCTCTCTCCTTCTCTCTCGCTCTCTCCTTCTCTCTCGCTCTCTCCCTCTCTCTCGCGTTCTCTCTCTCTCTCTCACTCTTTCTCCCTCTCTTTCTCTCTGCCTCTCACTCTCTCTCAAGATCTCTCAACTGAGATACAGTCATATCCTTGTCAGAAATTCATCGAAAATTTCATGAAGAGAATAATGGCCTGCAACCAGAGTCGAAGGGGCTTCTTGCCGAATGTTTTATTCCATACTTAATCGGTATATGTCTACTTTACAATTAAATAAAAACATCACAACTCTCTCAAACAATACGTTTTGTTATTCTTAAACGAAATAGTTCGTTCTTACTGAGACGTTCTTTTGTCTTAAAAACTTAATAAAACTTATTTTTTTTGTGTTGTACATTAAGCAATCAACGTCTATCAAGTTGAAAAGAGTCTTCCGTACATATACCGGGGACTTGGACTGATCACAAGTTGACAGCTTCTAGTTTAATATCTTATTCTTTGAAACTTTGAGAATTCGAGCAAAGTCCGAGTGAACAATGACACAGAAGGGTTTCGGAAAAAGGTTCTTAGTCTCCCAAAAATATTTTTCCATGTGACAAATGACATGATTGAATTACTATATTTCCATCCTTATGTGAGCGGTATCAATATTAATGTATTCACTTTGCTTTTTATAACTTTATCGTCAGGTAAATATATGAATTTGTTTTAATCAGTTTCAATATCACTCACATCAATTTTTATTACTTATTATGGTTGTACTCTGATTTCTGTATGTGTGTATATAGCTGAGCACTCCCTCACTCTCTCTCTCTCTCTCTCTTTCTCTTTCTCTCTTTCCCTCTATCCGCATTTATATATAGTACGCCGTCATAACTCACCCAACTCAATTACTGTGCAATTATATTGTTTTATTGAAAATTTATGGTATTTGCGCAAACTTTTTTATTTTTGAAGTTGTTGTCAGATTGTTGTGTTTACAAATAAAATAATGTTCACGTTTAGAAATATTTATTTAACAAAATGATTATTAAACTTTAAGGCTTAATAAACGAAAAATCAATATAACAAACGAGCTGAGATTATTTTGCGGTCCATAAATGATTCATTAACAAAGATTTATTGTGTTGTGTGTGTTCGATGTTCATTAAAAATTTACTTAAATTTGTGTTTAGAAAATTAGGCCGCGAATTAAATTTATTTTGTTTTGCTTTATTTATATAAAAATATTTCGCCTTAAGTAGCGAATGGCATAAGTTATATTACGTTCAATATATTCAACATTTCCGAGAAGAAATTAACCATAAGTCCAGTTTAGATATTTGCGATAAACTTTTTTTGTAATGCAAGTAAATGATATAAGGGGATAGAGGATAGTGAATATAATTTGAGACCACCTTGTAAAGTAATATAAAATGCCATAAGACTCGGTCATGATCAAGGTTTTTTTTTTGTTCATGCTCATGCATGTTCATTCATCTGTGGAACTCTTTGCCACTCCGTATTAAAATAAAATAAATATCAAAATTAGTCCGAGGAAGCTTAAGTTGGCTTTGAGGGCTTTAAAAATTTAGAATTACGTCTGTAACTAGATTGTACAGCACAGTTATTGCGACTAAATTATACTGTTGTTCACAATCGCGCCGTAAGAACCTTCTTCATCCTAATGGTACCTAAAATTTTAATTATTATAATAACGATCGTTATTGTACAGTTGTAATTGTCCATAATTAATAAACTAAATTAAACTAATTTCGCTCAATAGAAACTTTGGATTGCTGATCATCTTTTAGGATATAATGACTTTAACCTTAACCTTTAGGATATAGTGACCTTAACCTTGACCTTGTTCACGAAGGTTTTGCCCGCTAACTTTTACGTTCCTATCCTAACTTCCTTATTACTATTATTATTTTCAACAAAACAGGATCAGAGCTCTTTGCTTTCAATTCAAGAAATTTTCATGTATTTTACTTTTTTGTATCCATTATTGATTGTATTTGTTGTAAGGATTTTATTTAATTAATTTTGATGTCCTGAAAACTTTAATTTATCTGTTGCGCTCTATCAAGTTTTACAAAAAAATTTTAAGGTTTCTTTCATTTTTCTTTTTTTTTTTTTTTTCCTTAATTTTTTTTTTTTTTTATTTTCCGAACGTATTACATAACATGACAATCAAGAACATAATAAACCAAGTACTAACTGGAACACGCGTACAGAAATCACAAAACAAGAAATTTATTTGTACCTTAACTAGAATCTGCAGACATATCTAATTATTATTTACCAGCTTCCGTTTCCGCTATTGTGGGAAAAACTACTCCTAGGATGTATAGCAACACAGAATACACATAAGGAACCACACTTGTAGTCTCAAATGTAAAGTGGAAAAGCATTTTAAACCAAAAACTAAGCAAAAGAAAACTTAAACCAAAACGGAAAACAATAGCTGCAGTTGTGGCTTTTGGAAATAATGCTTCATTTCTTCACTTTGAAATGTTCTCTGATATTTAAATAAGAAAATTTCCATTACGCATTCACTGAAGCAAAAACCATTTTTCTCATAGATATTAATATAAATGTTTAAAGGACATTTTAATACAAATTTGGCAAAAAATCCGTTTTCAGAAATTCTTGTACAGGAAGTTTAAGTTTTAGTGAGAAGAAAACTAATCATGTTCGATTTGGACTTTGCTCATTCTTGTTTTGGGCTTCCTCACATATATAAAGATTCTGATGAAAAGATTTGCCGCTGCATGGAAGAAAGATATAATTTTTGCTGCTTAATCGAGAGTCAACAAAGGCTTTTATTAGGTAAAGTAAAGTAGTGTGTTTAATAATCGACTATCCCTATTTGCAATACTCCTTTTTCGTTAATTAATTAATTTTCCGACTTTATTTATTTTTAATAAAAAAAGAAAGGAGAACAAATGAAGCAAATGAAATTTTTCTTCTTCAATTTCCAACGAATAAAATTCCACTCTCTTCTATTGCGTTTGTTTGAAGGGAATTTCTATCTTCGTTTTTGTACCTTTTTCTTCTTCTTCTGCGTTTTGAAAGAAAAATAAACTTCAGCGATTTTATCCTATTTCACAATTGCTGCACAAAGCATTAATTATACATATTTTACAAATGAATGCAACAGAAACTTGTCAACTCCGCAGCTTCGTATTATTTTCACTACGCCCAAGCAAGCACGAAAATTTTGTTTGAAATATAACTTGCATAATAATCAAAAAGGTCAACGGAAATTGCTAATGTAAAGACTTTTCAGGCAGCAAAGTTTTTTTTTTTTTGAAACGCCATTTTGTTTAGTTGTCAACTTATGGTTTTAAAAACGTTAAGAGAAAAATAATTCTTCAGTTCAATTTGTGGAAATTTTGTTAAATTACGAGGAAACGTTTAATACGTAAATTAAGTGAGACATTAAAGTGTTCTAACTGAGGAAACATGGATATGAATTTAAAAGCTTTGCTTTCGCTTCTTCTAATAAAAACATTCTCTAGATATTTTGGAAAATAACTTTGAATATAGCAATACGACCGACGTAAGATAAGGAAACTTCTCAATACACACTTTTTGAAATAATTTCTTTAGGAACATATTTCGATAAAGTAAATTAAAACACAATAAAATCATTTTTTTAAAGTGTTTAAAGTGATCGTAACAAAGTTTTTTAAAATGTTAGTAAGAATTCTCCAGGAAAACATTTAGGGGTTTTCAAATCTCGTTTTGATTTAATTTTGTAGTTAATTAATTAAAAGTCATTTTCATTCTTTTTAGTTTTTAGAAATGAATGAAATGAAATAATAATTAAAACAATTAACTAAATAATTAATCAACGATAACTAATCAATTAAATAACCAAATAACTAATCAACTCAATAACGAATAAACTAATGAACTAAATAAATAAATATCTAAACTAAGTAACTAATCAACTAGTAGACTAATAAACTAAATAACTAAATAAATAATCAATTAAATAACTAAATAGCTGATTAAATAATTAACTCAATAACTAAAGAACTAATTAACTAAAGATCTAATCAACTAAATAACTACATATCTAAATAACTAATCAATTAATAAACTAATCAATTAAATAACTAAATAAATACTCAACTAATCAACTAATTAACCAATAAACTAATAAATAAATAAATATCTAAACTAAGTAACTAATCCACTAGTAGACTAATAAACTAAATAACTAAATAAATACTCAACTAAATAACTAAATAACTAATCAAATAAATAGTTAAACATCTAATTACCTAAAGAACTAATCAACTAAATAATTAAAAGGAACTTAAAAAGGAACTAACATTTTGTAGGAATAGAATTAGCAAAATTATGGTTTTTAGTCCATTTTTTTAACATATATTTGTCTATAAATTTCTTCAAATTGTAGGACTAATGGACCCGATTTGATTTTCCTGCAAAGTAGACTTAAGGTACTCTTAGATTATCGCACTCAATTATGTGACACTTGCATTTGGTAGTGGTTTATATCTGACAGTCATGTTCCAATTCCACACCTGTTGTCTTGGAGACAAAAAATATTAAACTCTGAGTTTTGGCAATAAATAGTTGTTAAGAAACTTACAAAAACGAACTTTATATTTTTTTAGAATTTTTTTAAAAAGAAAAAATGGAATAAAAATAGAACAATAAAACCCCAATAGGAAAATAATAGCAATTTTTTTTGTTATTCATATTTTTTCTATTGTTCTATATATAATATGTTTTTACAACTAAAACTTCATTCACATATATTTACGAAAGCCTTTGTCCGAAGCTTGAATACTTGTTTTAAACGGTTAACGAATTATTCGTCTATTAAACGCTAATAAAACAAAATCTTCTCTATGATCTGTTTATTATATAATTTCTATAAATATTAGTCTCTATAAAAGCGAAATAAAATAAAGTTAAAGAGCAAACATTATATATTTACTTTTCTCTCGTTTCTTTTTTTTTTTTTTTTTTTGTTTACGTTACTAGTCATGTACAAAACGTAATGTACTTCCATGCCGCAACATGGCACCATGAAGTTAGTTTCGCTCAGTTTATTTATGGGACATGCAAAAGCAGTTTGTTTTTATACTTTTTCAGGCTCAATGAAAACATAAACGGCCACACAAACAATATTTTAGAATTAGGGCGGTCCCTAAAAATATATTAAATGAAAGTGTTTCGGCCTAGAAAACAATACTTTATTGGATTTTGTGGTAACTGTATCGTACATCCTAGAGAATAAGATGCTCGTGTATCAATTAGTAATAGTTGGGTTTTAAAACCTTTACCTTTCAAAGGCTTTCAAAAAAAAAAAATTAAAATTTTCAATTTTCTCTTTACGCTTCTAAGACTCCTCTCGAAAATATCGCTTAGTCAGACATTCAGACTTTTCTCATTTAAGGATGATTAAGAATTTCTCATTTAAGTACTTTTTTTTTGTCATTTAAGGATCTGTGTTATGTCATAATATTTCTGTATTGGTTTTGCTTTAGAGCAAAAATTTTTTTGCGAAAATAAATAAGTTAAGGTTTTTCTTTTTCGTATATAGAAATGCGAACAGTAAAGCATTTGAATTGCTGTCGTTGTGAAAAAATGTTATATTCCTGGTTTAATTTGATTGTTTGTGTAGGAAAATATTTCTGAAATTCATAAAGGAAATGATAAAAACAAATGTGATAAAATTTCACTAAAATATATATTTCGCAGTATTCTCGTTTATAAAAACGGAATAGATGAGTAAGTCCGTATTAACCTCATTATTGATCATAAATAATATTCATAAGCAGCTTACTATTGTCCTACAAGAGTCAATATGAATATGAATATTATTTTATTTACTATTTCAAATATGTATTGGAAGATAAAAGAATTATTTTTCTTATCTTCAGTACATGTCTAGTAACGTGTAAATGTAAATGTGTTATATTTTTGTTGACTTGCAATAGCAAAAGTAAATGATTCAAAAAATATATGCATTTAAGTATAGGAGAGTGAAACCACAAGTTTAGCTGAAAGCACTTGAAAAATTTCATTGAAAAAATTTAGCCCCATAAACCAAGAAGGTCTGCTCGATAAGGCATACAAAGGGATAGACAAAATAGTATGAACCCATGACATTATAAAGAGTTACTTACGCAATTGTAGTTCTTTCATGAATGTTAGCTTTGTAGATCTCCCGCTGTTATGTTTTTGTTAAAAGAATATAGCTCAAGTGCTTGTTGAGTTCTGCTGCCATTTGTACCGCTATACTTTTGTGTTGTTTAGCCACAATTCTGCTACTACATTGCATAGTGTTCGTATTATTTTGTCTAACCCTTGTACATGGTAATGAATACATTCATTTCTAACAACAGAGGGAAGACCCTTTCATTTACACGTTATTCGAGATATGAATGTATGACATTTGAAATCATCCTTTTAGATATAACTGAGATAATCGTACAAACAGAGAACCGAATTTGGCACAGTATGCAGTTAATAAGAAAACAAAAATTATGGAACTTCACAATGCGAGCCATAAATCGATTTCTAAATCAATCTTCCTTTCGGGGGGAATTGCACATTGATTTCGCATCACAATTCTACCTTTCAAGTATAAGTATCCGATGCTTGGTTAGCTTTTATAGCGTTGTGAATTGATATGATTTTTATGATTAATATAATTCCTTGCATGGAGGTACGTAGTGCATATACTATACGTCTGCTTATGTACATAAAAACACTCTGTGTACTTATATACATATATATATCTATGTTATTATATATTATATAAATACTCACATGAAAAGCTTTTTGTACCCCAGTAAGCTAAAATGTGTTTAGTTTGCAGTCAAACAAACTATTGCATTATAAGTGTACATGATTTACGCATTCATGCACATCCAAGTAATATGTGCTTTAAGTTGTTATTTTGGAACAATTACTGTTTTGAAGGTTAGTTGCAATGTATAATCACAAATACATAAACATAGGCAGACATTTACAATACAAGTAAACGACTTAGCAGCAAACTCATACAATTTATTTTGTTATTGTTTGCTTGAGTAACGAACTACAAAAAGCCAAGGATACCGCAAAATTTTTGAGAGAAACTTTGAGACTCTAATGTGTACTTTAAGATTTAATTAAGTATTTAAAGCTACGCCAACTGTGAAACTTATCCGGCGGCTATTAGAGAAATGTAAATACACAAAAGTAAATAGAGAACTTGGAAATCTGAGAATAAACGGAGGGAAAATTCAAAATTCATAAGATCTTTGATGCGTATTTCACTATAGCTTTACATAAAGTATGAAAAATTTTACTAGAAAATATATTTCTGAACAAAAAATATATTAATTTTTCTTCTATCATTTCACTTTTCATTTTTTCACCACGGTTCACTTTACGAACATATTCAAAGTTGTACGATAATGAAGCTAAACACCAGAAATCATAAGCGCTAAATAACATTGTGGTAAATCAAACATGCATCGATACCTCTATTACTGAATATAAAATGAGATATGTTAATAAAATCTATAAAAGTTTCACATAATTTTCTCAGCATAAAAGAATATTTTACATACACATGGCAGAGACACTGGTTGTTAATCAAATGTGAATGTTCAGTTACAAGGGTGATGGCTTAGCATGAAGTCTGATAAGCATGATAAGTGAAATATTTAAATTAGAATAAATTTGGAAACTGCTTAATGCTATATATGTTTGTAGAGCCATGTTTTAATAATTCTTTAAATTAAAATTCTTTATGAAAGAATTTTAAAAAATATAAAAAAATCTTAATAATTATTTAAATAAAAAATGGAGTTAAATTGATTAAATAACGTTTCGTACAAAATAATCGTTAGATGTACAAAAGAAGAAGAAGAAGAAGAAGAAAGTGATACTAATTCTAAAATATCTTTAAATGTTAGAGAAAACTACACATTAAGAGGTAAAGTAAACCTTTTGATGAAACTATTGGCTTTCCTTCAAGTGTTTGAAAATTATTTTAACATAACTGTTATGGAATTAGATGATTGATGACAATTGTTTTTTTTTTTGAGAGTAAATTTTGAACGATGTATAACGTCTTTTCTACGATTGTATTGTGCAATGTTAAAATTTATTTCAATGTTTACAGATTTAAATTTCGAGTTGAGCTCTTGGTTTAGCTTAACTTGCTTGTGTGTACTCTGACAACGGAACCTTTAGTATTTAAATGTAATAACTACTACGGCAATGAAAACAATGAAGGAATTTTAAATATTTGTGTGTATATAAGCGGATATGTTTACGCCAGTAGATAAGTTTGCGGTTCTATTTATTGTATAATAACTGAAGTCCTTTCTATGGACATTTTTTATTAAGTTAAAATCATATATGATTGAAATTTTGCTTTGTCCTTCGATTGATTTTGATGGCCTTAGTATGAAAAGAGATGTTTTGTAGTATGTAATATGCCTTGTTAATTACAATACAGAGCCAGAGACAGAGACAGAGACAGAGACAGAGAGAGAGAGAGAGAGAGAGAGAGAGAGAGAGAGAGAGAGAGAGAGAGAGAGAGAGAGAGAGAGGGAGAGAGAGAGAGTAACACAAAATGTTGATGTGAAAATAATTTGAATAACTTGATGTATGATGTGTCTGGATTTTTGTATGCATATTGACAGTTATTGTTTTGTACCTGCCTGCATTCGTCTGCACCTTTTTTTTGTTTTTTAACAGGTGATTGCTTTGAGTTTAGATGCTTGAGTTTAGATTGCCTTGTTTTGAAAGAAAAATTGAAAATCATGAATGAAAGTGTTAATAAATTTAAAATGTATTTAAATTTAACTATTTATTGGTTCATTTATTGTATTTTAGAAACAAAAAAGAGCATAAATAATAAATTTACAGAATTATGTAAGCGCCTACATTCGTCTGCACAATAACAACAACAACAACAACACACACACACACACACACACACAGACAATAACAACGAAAGGAAGATGGACGTTCAATCTTATCCCGAATACATCGCGATGGACCGAAAGAAAGCACGACGAAGCAAATTTTTATCTCGCGCAATTCCTAACCAGTCATATTTGTTTCCGGAAGCACTTGAAAAGATTCTCACATGATAACTCGTTGAATTGCACCGAATGTGTAAATATAGAAGAAGATGCATGGCATCTTACATTCTACGGCCGTAGATTGGCGAAAGGTCAAACTCAAATCGCATCTAGCGATAAACTGCATGATTTTATCGGCAGTGCCGCGGTCCGGAATGGCATGCACTTGTACGTGACCAAAGTGCTGAAGGAACTAAAACGGCGGGAGCGGCAACGGGCCGAGAGAAGAAGTAGTGGAGATCAATAATGGAATTCACTAAGGTGGGCACCTAGCGGTTACACCGCGGAGGAGAGTGGTAGAGGTAGTGTGTGGGCAGTAGGTTTAGTACCTAGGTGCCAAGGATACCTGATCGTGTATTTTACTGACACGGGCTAGCAGTATCTATGAAGATTCCCACCTGCAGCTGGTATAGCAGAAGGAATACATATACATATATATATATATATATATATATATATATAAATATGCAAGTGTACGTTTCATCGCATTTATATTTTTGTTTACATTTAGACACCTGTCCACTGTTCTTGCTGACAAACATAAATCAACTGATTTTGTTTGGTGTTAGAACTGACAATAAAGTTTTATTTCGTGCAATTACAAATAGCCATACGTACAACCAGACATAATAATATATAAAAGACGTAGTTTTTAATTTTTTCAAAGGGAAAGAAAATTTATTGGTAGTGTTTTTATGATTTTTGACAACGCTTGTATGTTAAAAGAGTCAATAATACTTTACTGATTAAACGTGCCTTAGGTTTAAGTAAATGCTCTTCGATTATAATTTCGCTAAAGATTTCTTGCTGTATTTTTTGCAAACTTAGGCTAACCAATATACAAGTTAGCGCATTTAATACATATTTTAATTTTTTTATTGTTGTTATTAAACGAATTACCAAAAAAACATTCGAAATACCAAAAAAATAGGTGGAAAGAAATGTTTTTCTAAGTAAAGCTTTATTAAGGTTCACCTGCATTAAGTAGTACTAATACGCCCAGTATAATGGTTTTTTGTAATTTTGAGGTATTTTGAATAATTGATAGATATTTAATTAATGTATATGTATTTTCATAAATAGTTAATAATTAAGGAATTTCCTTCAGCAAGCAACACTAGCAAAGCTTCTCTTTTGGTATAGTTGATGAAAAAGGACGAAAAATTATGTCAAGAAACGACCTTGAAGCAATATGCTCCATTTTTTAGGTTTTTCAGCAAATTTTGCTTAACAAGAACAAAAATTGACAAAAAAAATTCCAAATTAATTAAATAATAAAAATTTTTAATTATTTAATAAAATTTTAAATATTAAAGTTTACATTTATAATTTTTAACATCATATTTCTTGCAATAGAAGTCGATAAAATGTTTGCTTCTGTGTTTTGTTTACACTTTTTTTCTGTTTTAATAACATAGGCCTGTTAACCGTTTCACTTAAATTCTTGCGCATGCTTGTTGCACTGCAGAGAGAAATAGAAAAATTTAAAGAGAGCTGAAAGAAAAAGTTTTGCACAGCATCTGTATTCTAGCTATGTGATTACAAGTGTGTTTACGTGTTAGTGTATATGTATGTAGTGCTGTTGTTGTTTCTGCGTAAATTACAAATTCAAAAATATGTTAAGCAATTTACATTTGCGGTGCATTTGAACTGTAATAGAAAAGAAATGTAATGTATGCAATAACATCTGCTTGGTTTTGTGTGCATGTATGCGCACTTAGTTTGTAGTGTAGACTTTGTGGATGTTGAGTAACAGTAATTTTAACATAATAACAAAATAACGCCTAGTAGAATGTTTACATAAAAATGAGGAATCATTCGTCAGTAGACTGGCTGTTGTGCGGTCACATTGTCGAATAATAGACGGGCGTGTTTCAAAAATTTAATAATAAGAACTAAACATAACAGTAGTACAGAGATATACACAATAGCAATAATTTTATAGAGCAAAGAAGTGTGCATATTTTTAAAAGAATTACAATAATAAAAATAATAAAATTTATCTTAAAAACTTATAAAAAAAAAAATTAATACAAGATTTCTTTGTGAAAAATAAAATAAAACAAAATAACAAAATACATTCATTGCATTCTTTAGAATCAAGTATTGTAATGCCTGTAAAACAAAACGCATAGCCGAGCTTCCGTTTTACGACAAGGTGTGCGCTAAACGCCCATCACATACATACAAGTCCATGTGTATAATCGTTGAGCGTGACTGCAATTGTCTTAATAGTAGTTGAGTACTGTGTAAATGTAGGCATTAGTTTTGTTGATGTATTTGTGGTCTTATATTCAAGAACAAATTATCACAGTTCGCAATCAAATGTTGTTGGGAAAGCCAACAAGGCAAGGATTACAGTAATCTTAAGCTAGAAAGCAATACATGCAACTATCTCAGCTTTGAAATCATATTATAATCATAAATAGAAGTGTATTCGTTAGTGTGTATTGTTATTGCTGTTTTAAAAATTAAAAACAAGTTTTTTTTTTGTAAAAAAGACATAAAAAATCGCTTAAAACTTTAATAATTGTGAAAAACAAAAAAAAAACAGATATTTTAAATATATATTTGTGCGCGTCTAAAAAAAAGCAAATAAATATTAATTTTTATTCATTAAAAAAAAAAAAACAAAACAAAAGAAAATATTTCGCTCTCCATGAGTTAGGTTTGTGCAAATTACAACATCCCAACGCATATTATAGTTTATTTATTATTTAAAACAAAATATGACTGTTATCGCTTAATGTGTTAACGAGAGAATATTTTGAAAAGAACAGAACAGCCAGACAAGTATGAATCAAGAATTATTATAAATTGTCAGCAAGTTGTGCTTAATCGAAAAGTGAGGAACTATAGTTAAACTTGTTTACTTTATATATTTATATGAATATATATATAAATTTAAATTTAATTGAAGAATTAATATTGTAAGTGTATTTTCTTTAGAATAACATTAAAAATTAATATTTAATTTTTTTCTCACTAATTAAAATTACGACTACTGTCTATAGGTTTCTAACATTAAAGAATATTTTAAATAATTTCTTTTTTATATTTCAAATTAATCTTATAGGATTAATTATATGAAATAAAAAAAAAGCATAAAGTAAAACAGAGTTTCTCAACATTTTTTTTGGTACAAATGCCTTTCAACATTTGACCTATAATTCATGTATGATAAAACATAAAAAGAAAATATTTATTGGGAGAGCTGTACCAGTACTAGTATTGGCTTACTTCTATGTTAACGTTACGTGAACACGTCAGGAAGCTCGAAAAGGAAAAACGCGAGAAATAATCAACCACAAATGAGAAATAATGTGAGAGAAATCGAGCATTGAATCGCATGAATAATCTCGCTTTGACCTAAAATTGAGCAAATTTTTTGTTCACCGAAAACAATAAAAAATTTTTTATTCTCATACATCTCTTTATATGCTAATTGTGGGTACGTTTCCAATATGATTAACAAAGCTTTCAGATATAGTAGCATTTCATGAATATCTTTGGAATTATATATAAAAAGATATGAAGATATTTTCATAACTTCCGTTTCGCTTCGCGATTTTCGCTATTGTAGTCGTATTCGCAATGAAAATTTCACAGACTGAACTTGATAATACGGTTACAAAGTTTTATAGCTGAAGTTCTAAGGTTAATAAAATGCGGAAACACGGATAAAGTATTACAGATTCTATTATTGTCGGATCACTCGGATTTTCATAGACAGAGTTAGTAAACAAGAAATCGTTGACATATATTAAGCTTCTCTAAACGGACGAATATTTCAGTATTTGGCGTTGATCAATAGTTGTACAAATTCCTTGTATCAGTTACTAACGTACAATTACTACTCCCCCCGAGGAATCATGCATACATATATCATAAGTACATATGAGTCTTAAGAGCCGTAAGATATTGGACTTTACATTGCATGCGATAGAAATGACATCCCATGAAATATGATTATCGAATAAGCAATTGTTTCCAAGTAAACGTCAGCGCCTTTGCGTTGTTATCTGCAGGCCTGTCGAAAATTGATTGATGTTTATGATATGCGTTTAACACTGTAAACTCAATTTTACTTACGTTTCTTATCTACATAATTACTTTTGCATTTGTGTGTAGCAGACGTACAGCAGCGTTTAAGGTATACATTAGCTAGCTAAGGTGCTTTCCAGTTAGCAAGACTCTCATTGAAAACAAAAAAAAAAAATTAATAAAAATAATAATAAAATTAAAAAAATTTATGAATAATTTTAATAATATGAGTCAGCTTTGATTAGCTTTTCTTTAAATGAACTTGCAACGTTACAATAAAATATAGACTCAAGTTCGCTCCATATTAACTTCAATCATAGATCTGCTCTAGGTTAAGCTAGTAATGTTTTTTTCTTATTAGAAATCAATTCCAAAAATGAGACCAATTACATACATTTCCGAGAATTTTAAGATGGTTCGATCGCCATAGAAGGTTACAAAGCCTTAAAGGCTATAGAACATTTCACCTCATAAGTTTACTTAGACGTTAAATGGAAGAAGACTATAAAAGATACTTGAAATAGGCGTTTATTAGGGAAGAAGATAATGATCTCTAAAAGATCTAACATTTGAAGTGACCAACATTATTATTTATCCATTTTTCAATGCAACTGCATTAGTATCAGCTTGACTTAACAATTTCTTAAGCAAGCAAACTTCAGCATTATAACACTTTAAGACCTAAATCTATATTTATAAAACATATTCCTATAAATTATTTTAGAAATTCCTTTGAGCGTGTTTCTGATTCTTTCTTCCAAGTTTTGAGACTTTTCTAAATCAACTTTTCCTAGCAATCACGCTTACCTGTTTATTGATTATCGTCATCCAAGTACGATATTGGCAATGAACCCGTAGAGCCCTTAGAAGAGTTGATTTTATAACAAGTATTGAGCTTGATATATCAATCAAATTGTGAAGCTTATTTAAATTTTTCCTAAATATCCTAAGTGGATTAAATAATTCGTAATCGACTGTACATTGATTAACTTCAGTAACCGGTAATTTCTAGAGGATCGAACAGGGGCACTTATGTAAATTGCTCTCAAAAGAGCTTTCGAGTCAATGATTTCATTGATCTATTTTATCAAGGATAACATTCTACGTATGAAATGACGTTTCTCCAAAGACAGTAAGGATACGAGTAGTAATCTGTCTTCATGTGTAGAGTAGAATTACTAGTTGGTCCCGTGGTAGTGGCTTTTATGCGTAAAGTCGGAATTCAATCGTTTCCACATGGCAGCGATAGGATGGAGATCATACCATTATGTCAAATAGAGATAAGGGAGTGTCGTCACAAGTCTTACATTTGAAGCGACCATCAGCAAAGAATTGTGTGTTTTCTAGTTGTTTTTTATCATTAATTTTTTTTCATTTTTATTATTAATTTTTAATATTCGGTAGCAAATGCGTTATATTATTCATATGATTTACAGAAATGTGTAATAAAATGACAACTCATTTATCTAACGCTTGTTTTTCAATGACGCTCCTAAAATTGCAATCCTTTCAATCAGGCGTCACAGCTTTTAAAATCTAACCGGATAGTGTCTATTGTTGCGTTTTTTGCAAAAAGTCGCTTAGAAACAAAAATTGAGCGACATGAGGTTCTTAGTAGCTTTTCAAAGAATCCGTTAAAATAGGTTCATTCTTCACTCTTAGATTTTGCAGTACATCTCGATCAGATCCGTATCTATATTTAACGTATTTAACGTAAGAAATCGAACAGTTTTGTTTACAAGTTGTTGTCCGTTGGTTGTTGTCCGTGTCCGTGTATTCACTATTTTGTATGAATATTTATCCATAAGAAAGCTTTGCTCGAAGGGCATACCGTGTTTGATCCCAAACCACGATGTCTTAATAACTCCGGGTGTTGTTTCGAACTGTTTAGAAGAAATAAAAAGGATTTTTTCATGCGAGACTTGACAATAAATAAAACATGAATTCATCACTACACTCCAAAGTCAAATCGTCAGTTAGCCGAGTAGACAGCACCCGGCAAAAGCGGACCAAATCGAGCAAAAATATAAAAGTCGGCTGGGAACAGTATGACGCCCATATTTCAGGATAAACATGGTATAATATTCGGCAAGGACAAAGGATCAATAGTTTATACCAATAGTTAACGGTATACCCTAGTATATAACAGCATTTAGTAGTATGTTGCAGTAGTATACAATTGTATATAACAGTGCATAACAGTACTTAGTAAGATATAACATCGAAACAAAGCCACGTGTCAGAAATAGACTTCAAAAATGGGGAAATGGCAAAAAAAATTAATGATCCTATGAACTTATTGAGTAATGTCTCATATAACCTTCAACCTTTAACGCTCTCTGTAAACATTTTTTAGAATTTCAGAATTTAAATATTTCATAATATTTGAAAAGTTTTTCGGCGAATTCTCTTTTTTTATATTTTCATAATTCATAAATTCTTTTATGTACGGATTTTATTTTTATTCTATATTTATGTGCAGGCAAACATAAATTTTACTTTTATACTAATAAAACAAAAAGAAAAACAAAACTAAAATAAACAAAAAAAAAAAATTGAGCAAAACCATACATGAATCCAGTGAGTGATTGCGTTTGTTTGCTGCTGATATGGCCAAGTTGTTATTGTTTTATTTTTTTGTCTGTTCCGCATTGACCTCTACAAAAAAAATTTAACAATAAAAAAAAATGCAATAAAAAGAGTTTTTCATTTCCTCAACAATACAATACAATGACTTTTAATTTATATAGCATGGAATGGTGCGTAAAGAGGATGTAGAGGAGGGACTCTGTGCTTTAACGACTAAATTAAATAACACTTGTTTGGTTTGCTTATTGGTTAGCACTTTAACAATATTTTATGTGAAGCCAACTGAATTAAATAGAGAGGTTTGCGAACGTTTATAGGGACGTAGCTATTTATTGTTTGGGCTTAGGTACATCATCCATTATACAGTGTTGCTGTTGCTGTTGCTGTTGCTGTTGCTCTTGTTGCTAGTGCCTGTGATGAATCGAAAAGAAAAAAAAGGAGAAAAATAGTGTGCAGTTGAAGTTGAAGGTTTTCGACAAAAATCTTCCAACCGATTACAATTTGTTTTTCAAATGAAAAATGTGTCAACTATTGTTTGAAAGAAATTTAAGAACAAAGCTTTCCGGTAAACAATTTAAGGCCGTTGGAGTTCCAATAACGAAAACAATCTAAACACCACGTTGTATATGTTCTACTTAAACAAAGTATTCGATACTGGAAAGACTACCACAATATCACAACAAAACAACAACCTGAACAGAGAGGGGTAAGTGTAGTTGAATTTATTTTTCAATTAAATTTTTTTCTTTTTTTTTTTTTTATTCTCAAAGACTTTATATTTGAGAAATTTGTCCATAAACCTATTATATGAGTGATGTAAACATGACTTACGAGTATAGCATACTCTACGTGTGTGTGTGTGTGTGTCTTTTTGTTCGGTTTTAATCAAATTCAATAAGAATCCTTTTATGGCTTGAAGAAAACCTCAATTTTCCATTAAATTCTATTTTTCAGATTTAAAAAATTTGTTTTCTTCTTCCTTTAGAAATCAGCCCAAGTCCTTAACATACATAAGTTTGTTGGCATTTGTGTGTATAATGTACTTCGCAAACATATTCGAATCAATATCTTTACATTCACTGCTTATGCATTTGCGAATTTTCCCTTTACCGCAATCTCTCTCTCTCTCTCTCTCTCTTTCTCTCACTCACTGTTTCAAGACTTCGTCACTGTGGCTGAAGTTTCATGATGAAAATGCTTTAAACGAGAGAGAATAAATTATAATCGCCTGCGGTGAATCTCGGATACTTAACATTTCATGTAGATAGAAAAAGTATCGAAAATTTTTTTCAATTAGCAGATCCAATGAACTTTATATTTTTCTTGATATATTTTTACTTTTACTTCTAAAAGGAGAATGAATGCGAATGGATTCCGATTACTTCCATGCTTTCAGTCTAATTATTAAAATTCAAGTTAATATTTCTCTTGAACTTTAAAAACTTTTCAAAAATCCAACAATGGACGTACGGATGAACATGTCTGAATTTCATATACGATCGTTATTTTGCTTATTTTCTGCAGCATACAAATGAAGTAATAAAGCTGGCATACCAGCATGTTAGAGAAATGATTATAAAAATGCATAGATTCTTGTGTGCTTGTCTATGCGTAACAAAGGAGCCTACATGTTTGCTCTAATTTCATTATGAATACATACGCTTTAGTGTGTACTCCAACATAGCTATAGTAGTATCAACTAATACTCATACAAAAAAATGTGGTTAACGACTCTCTCTTGCTTTTTTTGCACAAATACTTAACATAAATATAATTTTCTTTTTTTTTTTTTTGAGGGGAAAGTAACTCGCTCTCATAAAAAAATTGTTGTGTTAGTGTCTTTATTTATTAACTTGAATATTTTTAGAGGAACGTAATGAAGTTTTATATTGAAATATTTTTTTGTTTAAATATTTTTTATTTGAAATTTTACTTTCCTCTCTATATCGAAGAAAGCAAAAGCTTCAGTCAAAGTATTCCTTCTCGTTTCCTTAATTTCGAATGGATTTCCGCTATGAAGTTCAAATTGAACTGAATTTCAAATACTTTTGTAGAAAAGGTACACAAATTACTACCGGACATTGAGAAACTTATTAAATATATGATCCTGAAGTTTTTTTTTAATCAAACTCTCTCATATTACTAGTGGAAGCAAGATAATTGCTTCAATACTTTATATTCTATTGTGCCTAACAAGCCTATATTATATAGTCAGGAAACATTAATGGAAAGCATTTAGCAACGAGAGATGATGCCTTTATGGGTTTTCACGTGGGTACCTACATTGATTGTTTAATCACACGGTACACTAAAGTCCAGAACTATTTTTAAACAAACGATAGGGAGGAGGGGAAGGGGTTTCACACTATTTTCAAGGTTCCCGAACAAACGTTTAGTGGGCATATTCCAGACTTTCTCTTTGGTTACAGATTGTTTTTCTCCAAGTAGTTCCACAATCTCAATGATACTCCCCGAAAGTCAAGGAACAATTCTTCTCAAGGAAGTATTCTCCAATTTTCTTGATGCAACCAACGTACCACAAAGAGGCCTCCTTATTGGAGCGACCTGATCCTTATGGATTTTATTTTTCGTCTCTAGATTTACTGTACATGTCGGAAGCGAATTCCTTTAATTAATTTACAGATTGTTATGTACTTGGCAAGACGTCGTCACTGTGTTATCTTCAAATAGGCAAAATTTATGCTAGAGATGTAGAATTTGGAACATGTACCGTTCATTTTAAACTTTGGTTATCATTAGAGAGTAAAGTCTGACTCATTTTTTAATCAAATAATTTTAAATTTCAAACATAATTTTATACGTAGCGCCCTTACTGCGTGTGTTTCGCTGATTAATCACTTTTTTTCTATAATTAATTTTCGCTCGGCGACTGTAAGCAAATTCAGGACCTTATTAGGTCAAAACTATTATCGGTTTATTTTGCCATATTTTCATATATCATTTTCTTTTTCCATTCGATAACGAAGCTAACAATGCAAACTTGTATTAGAAGAAAATTTATTGTCACTCTTTGAATCAAAGAATTTGCTCTAACGAAATTAATTATGATTTAATTTCGAAAGAAGAAAAATACGATTTCAAATATTTAATGGGATTTTTTTTTATTCCCACTCTTTGAATCAAAGAGTTTGCTCTTAGGAAATTAATTATGATTTAATTTCGAAATCAAAAAAGTATGATTTCAACTATTTAATGGTTTTTTTTTTAATCAATAGAAAATAATACGCGAACGTACTTGACATAAATCTCTTGATTTCTTGCTTTGTTGTCTAAAGAGAATTTTAAAATAATTTTATAATTACTTTAAAGTTAAAATTCAAGCGATCAGAACTTGTAAATAAGTTTTCTTGAAATATCAATGCACAATGTTCTTAAATTCATAAATTTTATAAAAATTAAAATTTTTGAAAATTCGAAAGTTTATTGTTTTAAGGTAGATGGGCGTGAATAGAACTAAAAGTTAAAACTTTGTAAACGCTAGAAGGAAACAAAAAAACAAAAGGAAGACAAACTAAAAAAAAAACGCTTTCAAACATACACACGCTGTCATTTAAAATTCTTTAATAACCAGAAGCATAAATCCTTGCTTTTGTGTTTGTGTTGGTGTTGGTGTGCGTGTATTTCCAACTTGGCTTATAATACCTGCATTCACATGAATGCCTTTCTGTGTGAGTTTCACTTCAAACAACGTTCGTACATTTGTAAATATTCGGATACGTATTTGCATCCAGTTGTTGCAGATTATGTTAATCAGAATTTTCAAAAGTTTTTGCGCTTACTTCATGAATGTAAGTGTACATGAAGATGTTTGTATAGTTGTGCGCTTTATAGTCTATAGTTTTGTTCTAAATTCTCTGGTATGAAATTTCGAAAACTTTAGAAATTTTGCTGAAATTTTTTTTAATGTAATTTTATGTTATCGTTGGCTTATAAACTTTTCTCTCTCTCTCCCTCTCTCATTCTCTCCCTCTCTTTCTCCCTCTCTTTCCTCCTCTCTCTTTCCTCCTCTCTCTCTGCCTCTCTCTCTCTCGCTTTCGCTCTCTCTCACTCTCTCTCTCTCTCCCGCTCTCGCTCTCTCTCCCTTTCTCTCGCTCTCGCTGTCTCTCTCTCTCTCTCTCTCTCTCTCGCTATCGCGCTCTCTTTCTCTGTCTCTCTCTCTCTCTCTCCCCTCTCTCTCGCTCTCGCTTTCTCTCTCTCTCTCTCCCCTCTCTCTCGCTCTCGCTTTCTCTACCTCTCTCTCCCTCTCTCTCGCTCTCTCCCTATCTCCCTCTCTCTCTCTCTCTCTGGCCAAATTCGCTTTTTGTTGTTATCTTTAGTAAAATATAAAAATATTTTCCATAAAATCTGTTACATTTTTGTTTAAATTTATCAAAGAGTTTTAAGTGTTTTTTCTCCCCAATGCTTTACTTACATGCTTACGTACATACGATAATCGTCCCTTAATTTATATCTTTTAGGATCAATCGAACATATTGCTTTTAGCATATTGGGAGATAACACGCGAAGAAAAAGTGTTCTTTTCTTTTTCTCTAATGATTTTCATTTTTATGATAAAACCAAAAACAAATCATCAGAAAGATTAGTAAGACTTTGTATTACTAAGATTGCATTTCAAGTATGAATTTTTTTGTTTTTTTGCTTTCTTGGTCTTTTTCGCTTTAAGACGATAAGAATGTGTGCAAAGAACACGAAAAGCAAAGGTAAACGAGATTTTTTTTTTCGTAGATGTGCTATTTAATCAGGATAAAGGTTTTTGGTATCAAAGGGAGAAGAATCGATTAAAACTGAAAACTAAAAAGACTTCATATTGAGACGAGCTTTGAGTGCTCAATAGCAAAGAAAAACGTGTGAAAAGCTCGTAGTTTTTCTCAAATATGATTTTCCTGGCAAACCGAGTTAAACAAAAATCTAGAAAAAACCTGCAGGTAGAGGCAACAATTCTCTGCTTTTCGAATACTTAGTAAACTTTAAAAAACAAAAAACAATTAAGAAAATTATATTCGGTTGTGCCGAATTTTTTACACCCATTAATTTTACGTTAAAGAAAGGGGGACAAAACAACATTTTATTAGGTAGGCGTGGCAGATTTTTCTATTTTTATCGATTACTATGGGAATTTTTATTTTACAGTCTATGAACAGTTTTCAGCTTTTAGCATAATGCAGGTGTGACCTGGGACCTGGGATTTGTCTCATTTTCAATACCAACCTGCGTGCAAAAACTTCCTATATTTGTGCTAAATTTGTAACTGATATCTTCTTCAAAATATACATAGTTCGTGAAGTCTCTGTAGCTTCCTTATGGGCGCTACAAAGAATATTGCAAAATGAATAAATTCACCACCGAAGGTGAGGGGTCATTTCTTTCGAATCTCTTTTATAGATTGATAAGTTTTAGAGCTTAATACAGGTATTATTTTTACGAGGCCGTTGATATACCTAAAACAGAAAGATCCTTCAGGATCTTTTGCGAATTTATTCAATGCGCCGAATATGTGTTTTTAAGATTCGGTTCAGGTATGGTTTTTACGAACATGTACTTATATTCAAGGGAAAAACGTCTTTAAAGATGTTGCAGGTTATCGATGTGCGTTGACCTCACATATCGATATAAGTTGATCCTCTAAAATTGTAGAAAAAACTGTTGCAAAAAAAATTCTGTTGACAGTCTTCTATTTAATTGAAACAAAGTTTTCTGCTCATTTATATATATAAATTGAATTTTGAATATACCTTTCAAAAGACATACTTAGTAGAGTAGTAATTTTGAAAATATTAATTTCCAATCCACCTCCAGCAATACTCGATTCCTTTAATGATTACATTGTTTCCTTTCATGGAATATCGTATCAAATTTTTCGCTTACATACAACGACTTTGTCTGTTTAAGCGTTTGCACTTCTTTCAATTTGTCTATTGGCAGCCAATTTATACGAATAGGGAACAAGTAACACCATAATTAATTGATTATGGGTGAGAAAAATTGGTGTCGATATAATGCGTTAAATTAGTCACTCTTTATTGTGAAAAATTTTATACGTAAGCATAAAATTTAAGGGAAAAGATCTTTTGTGCTAAACCAAACATCATTTGAAAGGGGGAGTGGGAGTGGGTAGGGAATCTTTCACGATCAACCAAACATAATCTAAAGGGAGGAAAAGCTTTCATGATAAACCAAACATCACTTAAAGGGGGGAAAACCTTTCATGATAAACCAAACATTACTTAAAGGGGGGAAAACCTTTCATGCTAAACCAAACATTACTTTAGGGGGGAACCAACCACCACAAAATTTTTGCAAAATCACAAAAACTTTTTTCTTGCTTAATAGATACTTCGATTCTTTTAGAACATAGCGAGAATTATTCGCTACCAAAAAAAAAAAAAACTTTTCCTTTTCCTTTACCGGATTTTCTGCAATCACTACGAAAAGAGTAATTGTGCCAAATCAACTTTCAATAGGAGGTTACAACCTAATCGTTTGCCTGTTGATTTCTAGCCTCTCTAATCCAACAAATACACATACGTTTTGAAAGTATTTGCGTCTATTTAGAAGCATTTCCAAACAAAAATAAGTAAATGTTGACTCACTGTGAAACGACCATTGACTGGATATGAGGTTAGAAGCGTTTCGAAAGCTTTCAATGTTTTCGGCATAATGAAGTTTTTGGAATTGATTGTGAATTCGACTACAGATTTATAGATTTTCTCACCATTTTGTTTATCATTCACCTGCTTCACGTGCAGTGAAAAACGTATATTTAGCAGATGCAGCAAGAAAGGGAGCTTTGGGCAAAAACTCTTCAGGGGAAAACAGAAAGAGAAGGAATATTTGCACATGGAAGGACTTTTTATAGTTCTGCAATTTCAAACTAATAGAAAAAATACTAAAAAAAATGTATCTAAATAGAATACATAAAATATAAAATACTTTTCAGAATATAAAATACACTTCAAAACGTTCATCGTAATTTTCAAAAGACGAATGTCGGCCA
>KK351256.1:60062-80978 GCA_000671755.1 Glossina brevipalpis | reverse complement strand
GTATAGAAAGTAAGAGAAAAAAGAAAATAAAAAACAGAAAAAGCGAAAAGTGAATGGAAGGAAGGAAGGAAGTATAGAAAGTAAGAGAAAAAAGAAAATAAAAAACAGAAAAAGCGAAAAGTGAATGGAAGGAAGGAAGGAAGTATAGAAAGTAAGAGAAAAAAGAAAATAAAAAACAGAAAAAGCGAAAAGTGAATGGAAGGAAGGAAGGAAGTATAGAAAGTAAGAGAAAAAAGAAAATAAAAAACAGAAAAAGAAAAAGAAATTAAAAAATACTAAAATTATATTTTTCCGACTTTTTCTCAATTCGATTTCAACTTAAATTTGTAATTTAAAGTGGGAAAGAGAGTAGGAGTTGGAAAATTATATCAACAAATAACAGCAACAATAAATTACTAGAATCATATTTGTTATGTCGGAAATGTACATTATGTTGTTATGCTGTGGTGTGTGCTGCAAGTTTCTTCCTTTATACACATCACTATAAATTCATATCAACTGTATCAACACAAACATGCTGATGTAATCGTAAATATGTTTACTTGTAGGCTTAATGGATATGCAAATATAGGGGAAAAGCTAATATGTAAACAAATTGATGATAGGATTCTCATCATCATCATCATCTTGATCATCTTCAGTTTTTATTAAATGTAGCCCAAGACTTCTAGGCGGATGTTGTTGATTTTGGAATTTAATTTCTGTAACTTTTTCGAAAGATTTCTAAAATGATTACTTAAGTCTGCTGGACTACTCAACCTAATTAAGAACTTTGTTGTATGATTCTCTTTGTAACAAACAGAAATGACCATCAACTGTGCTACTTTATTTCTTGACTCAGGCAATCGTTTTCCCGTCCGATTAGCAGCGTAAACGAAGAATCTCTGCTTAGTCTCTGTAAATCATCCGTAAGACTTTTAAACTGAATAGCTATGTCTACTCTTTGCTGTTTTATTATTTGCTTTGTAGTCTGTTTCCCCGTCCGATTTGCTGGGTCTTCGCTTGCTGATCTTTTTGTTGGTGCTCCAAACTTTAATTACCTAAAGAGCTAAGCAAATAACTAAATCGATATATTTTTTAAATTTCAAAATTCGATCTTACTTTTTGACCCTTCAAAAGGTTTAATAACAAAAGTCCAACTGTTGATGAACAAACGAACTTGATTACTTATCTTGCAAGTAATTCCCTCCTCCTTGGATATTACGAACGAAATGAGAAAATTAACTTGCCTTCGCTTTTTGATGTGTTAACTAAAATATGATTGAAATTTAAAATCGATAGTTTTCAATTTGTTTTCTTCCCCTTTTTCCAAATTATATACTATTTTAAAATTATTATCAGTCACTTATCATTTGTAACTAGAAGTGGTTCAGTTTAAATGTTTTTTTTATTCAACTGAAGTAAAAAGTCATGAATTTAACAAAGGGTGCGGGGGGGATTATTATAATCGTGATTAGTGGTCATAACTAGCCAGTGCTTGTTGTAACTAAAAATATCTGCTCTGTGTATGAGTTATCTATCTCTGTTTGTCGCTTTATAATAAACGTGATATATCGGTTTAATTCGACTGAAATTTCCTTAGCAACAAGAAAAGTCTTTCATTTTTATTTCTAATTATCGTTATATTTGTTTGCAAATGTTTTGTACTCTACCCTAAAAACAAGAACATGATGATTAAGCATCATTTTAACATACTTACGCAACCCTATACACACGCGTATTCCGTTATTTTATTTCCCTCCAGTAGTTTTACAAGCATTAGAGAAAAATGTTATTAACATTTAAAATTGTAAGTGCGGGAAATGTATACGATCCACATAATTGAAAATACTATCAAATAAATACTTGAAAGTTGCTGCCCGCATTTTCAACAACAAATCAGTTGAAATATGCGGTCTATTAAAAATATAAAGCGATAATAAAAATAAAAGGCACACACACACACACAGAGAGAGAAAGATATTATTATTATTGTGTATAATGGATATGTAAAGTATTCTTGGGCCAATTTAAATGCAATAAAAGTTAAACGCAGACACGCTTTCAATTAAATAAACTGATCTGTACGAACCCCTGTGATAGAGATACAAACAAATACATTTCGTGTGGAAAGGTTAAACATGAAAATTGAAACTTATTGATTATATAGAGTGTTATAATGGAAAACAAAAACAATTATTATATGAATAATTTATCATTCATTAAGTTTCCATTAATATCGCGATTAATTATTAAAACAGCGAATAATAAAATCATGTCAGATATAATTTTATAAAAATGTACTCATATTCAGTTGAAATCTTAATTAAGATTAAAAAATAAAAAAAGAAATAAAAAACTGAACTGATTGATATCTCATTCAAAACGAATTTTCTATTTAACAAAAAAAAAAAAAAAAAAACAATGAACTGATATCTCATTTAGGCAGAATTCTCTATACATTAGAGGAAAAAAAAAAGAAACAAAAACTAATAAGCAATTTGTATTCGGTTGGGCCGAATTTTTTATAGCCTTCACCTTTATCTCAAAGAAGAGGGGAAACAACTAAATGTGAATAAGTGAATGTGGCAGATTTTTTCTCTTTTTGGGAAATAGAAAGAAAACAACAGCGTTTTCAGCTTTTTTTATACTGTAGGCGTGGCCTCTGGTTCTATATTCAATTGTAATTTAAAGTCGATATCATCATTTTTGCGCCCAGGAAAATATTTTCCACAGACATTACCCAGATAAGTAGACAGACAGATGGACAAACTGACAGGCGGATATGTCTAGATGGGTTCCGAATTTCATAATATTATTACTTTATGGGGTTCCTGAATTCTCCTTCTAAGTATTACAAGCAAATTGACAATCATACCTCTCACCTTAGGCGGTGGGTATAGAAACAGAGAAAAGGGTGAACTGATATTCCGATCGAACTTTCTAACATTCACTACTAACTAGCAAAGTCTCGCAATTTGCTGATTTTGAATTTTTTTGTTTCTTCACGACATTTTCTGTCATTGACATCAAAATTATTGCTTTTAAACCATTGAAACCGTAACCGGCAATTGGTATATGATAGGGCAGCATCATTATAAGTTTCTAAAAGTGTTTGATAGATTTCGGCAGAAGATTTCGTCAAATACGCAAAAAAGGAATGAACGTCGAAAATGGAATTCTGAGCGTTCCATGATTAGCGTCTGTCTACAGGGAATAACTTAATAATGATAAATTGACAATTGTTATTGTAGGTAGAGGAAGGTTAGCAGCATTTAACTTAACCTTTATGTACGCTGGCATTTGTCCTTTACTTTCTCCTTTTTACCTGTAGGAGTTATTGACCAAAATTGACGCAAACATCTATTCTTTTTAGAAAGTTTTTCTTTAAAATTCTCTGAAAAGAAATCTTTTTAAAGTAGCAGAAAATGGCATACGCATGGCATATGGCATAAAGACGCACATTTCATGATGAATTCTCTTAATGTAATAATATATCCACAGAAAGATTACTACATAAATCCAACAAACAAACGATTCCATGAAACGATTTACTGAGGAATAAATAAATAAAAATTAAAATTCTAAGAACAAGTTCAACATTCTCGACAAAATTTCGAGTTTGTTAATACGAAATAATTCAATAGATTGGTAAATAAATAGATAGATAGGCAGGCAGGTAGGCAGGCAGGTAGGCAGGTAGACAGGTAGCTACAAACAGACAGATTTGTCACTTCCTATTGCTCAAGAATAAATATTTTCATGGGAGCAATAATTCCTGCATTGTATGTACGAATAATACAGATATTCTAATGCACATGGTCAAGTCTATTAAATCCCCTTCCAAAGTGAGGAACGTAAAATTAAATTGTAACTGTTTATAAATATTTTCATTCAGTTTTTTATCTTCATTTAAGTTCTATTGCAAGTAGATATTCGTCTATAAATAAATTGACTTTCGTTCATTCATTTTAGATACATGTTTGCTTGTGCGTGTGTGTGTGTGTGCGTCTCTATAACTATTAGCTAAATAACCTTCTTTTATAAGTAGTTACTAATGGATTTCAATTGTTCAATAATTAAAAAAACATTAAACGGACAGAGTAGAATAATTGGAATAGGAATCAATAAATAAAATATGTGTTAATGTATTTTAAATGAGACCTGAGATGAAAGCCTATACATTGTAACCGCAGAAAATAATTGCGAAAATATTTAATCAATTAAATGATATTCTCTCTAATAATACTAAAGAGTTTACATGAGTAGACCGAACGACCATCATCTTACCTTCGTACCATTGTAGTTGAGTTATAACATTTTATTATAAATTCTACCTCTTAAAACATTTCTTACATTTTCCTAAAACATGACTACACAAGCAAGAAATTATCAAAGAATATTAACAAGTTCGTGATTTGAATATCAATAAGAAAGAAAATTTAATATATGTTTACATCACTAATGGTATAAATTCTGCTTCCGTTGGCTATTCTCACCCAATGTAGACCTCAAAAGAGAAAGACAACAAGGACATGAAAGGAGAAAGAGAAAGAGTGAGCGAGAGAGAGTATAAATTATAAATTGATTAAATTATTCATCGGCAAAAACAAAAAAGGACTTTCGACGCATTTCTGACTTTACTTTGCTGCTTTAAACTAAGCACTTGAGTACAAAATTTAAGGTCTCTTGATTTCAAAAAATGGGTAGAGAGAAAAGGTGAAAGCTATTGATTTTAATATTAATTGCATTTTGGGTATTGTGTGCGAGACCACTTCTGTATTCCAGGCANTTTAGCGGATACTATCTGTTTCATCAAAATTGTACTTAAACAAAATGGATAAAATATTTTTCCATCTGCTGCCAAATTTACTCTAAAATAGCTCTCTATTTGATATGATCTCAATAGACAGATTCTACTACGAGGTGTATGGTTGTGTGCTGACTTTTCTTTATTAGAACTAACATTTAATTTTTCTTTCTTTCTTTTTTTTCATCTTTTGCAATCTTAACTACATTAAATTATTAATATCAACCACAATCCAAGTTTAGCTGAATCTAAATTGGAGTTGAATCGTTGAATACGTAGTAAATAGAGTATCTCGGGCTAAAGATGTCTTGCAAGAATGGCTGTTGCTTCGCTCTTTTTTTTATATATTTCGAAAATAATTCTTTTCTTTTTAATACATAAATATACGCCTGGCAATCAATCGAAAAAAAAAATAACAAAAACTTTTAATCTTTTGGGCCGTTACAGTGGCCATTAACCCCTTAAAGTGTACGCTTTATTCCCGCTTGTTAAGGTCATTTAAATTGTATTAATTTAAAAGGTTTAAAGTGTTAAAGTGAAATGATAAAATTGAAATACAATTTCAATCAGATTCGTTACTAAAATCTGGATTTCACAAAAAATGTTCAAGAAAAAAAAAGGAAGAAACTCTTGGGGTTATTTTTAAGATGCTGGACCAGAGCTGTAGGTTTCATAAGGGTCTGAGTTTGGTTATTTTGCCTTACAATTGCCAAAATTGAAAATCGTTTCAAAAACGCATGTAGCATGGAGTTCGAAGATAGCTGGAAGAAATATATGTTTAACTGAAGGAAGAGTATAAGATGGCATGAGTTATTATTGATTTACATTGTCCTGTCCCCAGATTGATTCATATTGTCTTGCTTTCACGTCACCTCATTGTCATAGTGGAAATTTTCTGTCCCGCTACAGATACATAACACTTTTCACTTAACAAGACATTCACTTTGTCCTTCTTCACGAACATATAATACTGACAGTGAAATTCTTTCACTTCAATTATAAGAGCATTTGCGCGCGCGTTCACAAGAACTTTACTTGACACACAATTTGCATAAAAAAAGTGAAATTTATCATCTCTTCATCTTTGTCTTTTAAAATTCTTTCTGCTATAAAGTTGATTGCTTAATTTGAAAAAGGGAGAAAGCGAACTCTAAGGAGAGAAAGAAAGCCTTAATTAAAATCTCATAGAAGAAGCAAAGAGAGAAAGACAAAAATAAAATAACGGTGAAAACTAAAAAGTAAAAAATAAAAAATAAATCAAGTGTAGCAGTTAGTAATGGGAGGATTAAAGGAATTGCTTTGAGTAATTACGGTTATTCTTCCCCCAAAAAACCTTTGAAACCTTTATCCATTTTAGCGAATAGCTTTCTATTCTTTATCCTGTGACGGAATTTAAGCAATTTTAATTTAATTCATTCTTTTTTATATACTTTTGTAGAGATTTTTTCACTTTGCTTTTTCTCTTTTTTTTTTGTGGTTCACCATAAATTTTGACACTTGAAAGCAAGTACTCGAGTTGAAATTTGTNGCGGATTGTTCCATAACTTATGTGCGTTGTTACAATGCTTCAGTTCGTTCAATAGATATACCGTTTCGTTCGCCAATACTTTTTGGTCTAAAGGACGAATGTGAGCTTCTCCTCATTCACGTTTACTAGCCGTTTTTTCACGCTAACACTTTTTGGTTTGATGAATGGCTTTGGGCTTCTCCTCGCTCACGTTCACTAATACTTTATTTTCACTAACATTTGTTGGTCTCATGACCGGATATGGACTTCTCCTCATTTACGTTCACTAATCCATTCTTTTCGCTATCATTTGTTGGTCTCATGACCGGATATGGACTTCTCCTCATTTACGTTCACTAATCCATTCTTTTCGCTATCATTTCTTGGTCTCATGGACCGATATGGGCTTTTCCTCAATTCACGTTCACTAATCGGTTTCTCACTCTCACAGTTTTTGGTTTCATGAACTGTTAGGGGCTTCTTCTCATTCACGTTCACTAATGCGTTTTTCTTGCCAACACTTTTTGGTCAAATGTGGGCTTCTACACGTTATCCTGTCATAATTCGTTTCATTCGCCAATTGCGTAGTATGTTGGGTGCAAACTGGTTGACAGACAATACACGGAAGAAATCATGCCTACATTACCTTCTCTAGTTAGCTTTGAAGTGACTTGACAAGCTTTTAATGAAAATGCTAAAGTTTTATATAATTTTTGTTTTTTTTTTTGCTTGAGTATATTTAAGAATAAAAATATAAAAATAGTTATGGATATTGAGTTTAATTAAGTTCTTGGAAGTCCAAAGCATCATCTATAATAGTTAAATTTTGACAAAGAGGAGACTTCTATTAATTATCTCCATTTCTGTATATCTGCACAACGAGGATTTATTAGTTTTCACTGAATTTTATTTATTTGATAAAATTAAAGAAAAATTAATTTTGATACAATTAAGGAAGAGTCAAACTAGCAACGAATACCATTGACTCGAATTTTGACTGAATATTATCAGAGCCCTTTTTTAATACGAATGATAATTTTTTTGGTCCTCCGATTGGACTGGGACTAGGTATAAAATGTGAAAACATAAATTTAATTAATCTTTGATTGATTGAGCTGGTCCGCTGATTATGGGCCTGAGTATAAAATGTGAAAAAAAAAATGAAGCTTTCTCTATAAATTTCAATTGGGTTTGTGAAGCGAGAAATTTCAAATTTTTATTAAACATTACAACTTAATTAAGGCGACTATATAAAGTAGAGAAGTTAAAGAAACAGCCTTAAGTCTTAAACACAAATTTGTGGAGGGCGAAGAGGAAGGGGTTTGTTAAACTTTTAACATAATTTTCAATTTCAATTTTGTAGTTTAAAGAAACCAAGCGTATCAACGAACTAAAAAACATAAAGGACAGGAGGGGTTATACGCCTTTTTAATTCCTTGTAATACTTTGACAATTATTTCAAAGACTTTAAGTCTCCTTCCAGGCTAATTAAATGATTATGTCTGCACTACTTAGAATCGCAAAGAATTCTCGCAAACTACGTAGTTATGGGGAAGTATCAGTTAAGTGAACGCTATACGAAATTTAATTTTGAGCGAAACAGTTTTCATCTGTTCTTTTGTTTCTTTTACTTAAGCTGTTACAGTTGGATGTTTAATTGAAATTAGTTTTATCACAAGATAACTAGCTACGTATGCAACTGTTTTCTCCGTTAGCTTTTAATTTAGTTTAAAATGTTGTACTCGTTTTAGGTTTTACCATAAAATACGTGTTTATCTGAAAATAACAGAGAAGCTTAACAAGTGTTTCCGTAATTTTTAATGAAACTATTAGTTCAACTGCAACGACTTTTCGTTTAGAATGCACACGAATAATAAAAAAGTAAAAAAATAAAACATAAAAAAAAGAAATGAATGATAGTAAATTAAAAACAAAGTTTTATTTTATATGATCAAGTAATTAATGGCCGGATTTAAGGAGCTTGTACTTTAAGGCTTTTCGGGTAACAAGACGATGTAGTTTCGTAAGGTTTCTGAGTAAGAAGTAAATGTTGCTTTAATATTAAAGTTAATATTAAGAATTATTTTTAAAAATATTTCCTAAAAATTTTATTCTTAATTTTTTTTTCTTATTATTTAAAGTTTAAATCATAAAATAGATTTTGGACTTTTTTTTTCTCTTTAAGCTATAAACAACACAATATTGCTGTATAAGTATCTTTTGGCGCCAAGTTCGTTTCCAAGTTTTTTCCGACGTAGAATTTTTTTTTTCTTTTTTTTTTTTGCCATAATAGCAAAACTGCACATTACTCTTCATTGTTGTGTTGTGTTATTGTTGTAGTAAAACAAAAAGCAAATAAATAAATGAAAGAATTCATAGCACTCTCCGTACAAGTAGTAAATGTTTGTTAAACTAGAACAAAATAAATTTGCTCACAAAAATACGTGCTGGAATTTTTTATTTAAATTCAGTTCATATTCGACTTTTTTTCTGATAAGTAAAATAAAAAGCATTAGATTAGACTAGAACGACTAGAAAAAATTTAATTCTTTTGAAATTATGCTACAAAAGTGAATGACTTCACTTTAAAAGTACATCGAGCATACTCTTTGGAAAAAGGTATTAACTGGTTTCCCTTTTCCTTTCCATACGTGGGGAGGTTACAAGCTTTCGAAAGCAAATATACCCTTTTATTGAAGTGATCACTGAATTATTTGGAAACAACGAGTTTGCTATGCCCTACGAACAAAAGCAATTATTGGAATTTGGATAAATTATTTGCTTCGATTGGAAACTCTTGCCGCACTTTAATAAGACCCCTCGTTAGCTCTAGTTTTAAGTAAAAGTACAACTTAACTTCATTGACCTCATTTTCAAGAGCTCAAATTTTTGGAGTATTTGCATTTACTTACCCCTTTATAATAATCGCATCTCGGAAATATTTACAATCGGAAAATATTTGGCCAATCAGGCAAGCGTTGACTCCTTTTCTGTTGACGCTTAATTAAATTAGAATGTATTGACTTCCATTCGCTATGTTGACATCAAGTTTCAAAATCGTTTCCTTCTAATTTTTGAACTGTCTTTCTATACACAGAGCCATTTTTTATTTATACGAAACCATAGAATGTCCTTACGGAATAGGAGCTGAGTATGAGACGCTGAGTCTGAGTATTGGGCACTGAGTATTGGGTGCTGGACATTAGAGGGTAAATGTTAGGCGAAGTGAAATTCTATCAAACGTCGAACTTGTTCATTGTAATCATTATCGGTAATAAATAATGAATTTGAACCTATAAATTCGCCCCTAAAATGATTGAGAGTAATGAGTGTCTCAGTTAGAGTTCACTATTTTGTTCAAAAAGTGTTTTTTAAGCGACTTGTAATACTTTTATTGGTGAAGGTGGAGGTCTTTCGTCAGAATTCGCTGCGTAGTGCTTTGCGAAATTTGAAGTCGTTGAGAATGATAGCGAACTGTTCTTTTCGGGTTTTCGACGACATTCTCGTTTACAGCAGCGACATTTTCAAGAGATCGATCGGTACGGCGATGCAAAGGAGACTTACTCTCTATAATCGATCCTGTTTCTTCAAATTTTTTGACCATTCTTCAAATTGTTGACATTTTAGGTGTACTGACTTGAGCGAAAATTCCACGAAATTTGCAAACATTCTCATCATAACTTTCCCCATTTTTGTAATGGGTTTTGACAATTATAGGTTTTGACGGAATAATCATAGGTGACAACTGTCAAATTTCAGAGTTGTTACTTGCATAAAAAAAACGACACAAAATTTAAACAACACACTCTTCTTGAAACAACCTTTAAAAGTGAAAGTGAAGGAGAACCGAAAAAATTTTTCTTATTAATGGAAAACAAAAGAAACATAAAAAAATTGTTGATTTGGAAGAGCCAAAGCTGCTTTACCCATCAAATTTCACATCCTACCGGCTCTTTCCGTGATAAATCTCTAAGTAAAAGGAGAAAAATTAAAAGGTGATCTAAAGGAGGTTCCCTTAATGTCGCAAGAACTTCTTTTTTATAAAAAAAAAAAGTTTAAAGACTTCGCCGAGTTTTTCTTCCTTCGAACATTATTTTGCAGAAGTAGAAGAGCAAACCACTTAGAAAATTAATATTCTGAAAAGAAGTTTAATTAGTGACGGTCAAGCGGTGAGTCTATCTGCGATAAAAATAAATGACTCATATTTTCTCTCTATTAACAATATCTTCTTTATTATTAGCGTGAACAACTGCTCATATCGTAAAATAATTATTGAAAACACTTTTTCTCTTATTTGCATCGCTTCACCCACCCATTTGTAAAAAAAAATTTAAATATTTATGTAAACTTTTTAAAAAGAGTTAAAAAAATATAAAATATTCTAATGTTTTTTTTCTTTTTTTGTTCATCAACCTCATTAACCTAAATATACTATAGTTTAAGTATTTTTGGACATTTTGACCGCCAACGCTATTCTTTTGTTTTTTTTTTTTCAATTAATTGGCAACAAAATATTTTTAGTCTATATAAACTGATAATAAATTTTCACATAAATGTGCCTATAAATACATATTTCATTGCAAATATATTCCAGTAATGGCGAATGCAATAAAGTTTCAATGACTCACGAAAGCAGCTCTTACGACAAGTACATAAACTATTTAAAATAACTAAAAATGTTGTTCCAAAAATGACAATAATAGAAACAAAACAAAACCAAATGGACATAAGCCACCAAGTTAGCGTAAATCTATCATTAAATTATAAAATATTATGCGTTAGAAATAGAAAAAAATATATTCGGATGTTTACAAACGAAACAAACGAATGTACATAAGCTTTGCATCAAAAGCATTTAAGGAATTATGATGATTAATTAGTAAGAGAATTGTAATGTAAAGTAAAGGGAACTTTGCATGTATGTATGGGTAAAGCAAGACTCATTTATAAGTAAGAGAAATATATTTCGATATTCTTCACATAACTTATTAGCACAAAGTTTTTGGTGTTGACAGCTGTTGTTAAGTTTGATTTATTTATTCCAAAAAAATATCATTTAATTTATATTAAACTCTTTCTCTCCCTTTTCTCTCTCTCTCTCTCTCTCTCTGTAATACAATAAATGAGTACATGGACAGAGCCTACAACAGGCTTAAATTTATCCATAATAAATGATTTACTTTTCACACACGCACACACACACACACGCGCTTTTATATGTGTTCACGAACGCTTGTTTACGTTCACTATCTCTTCTGTCGTTCTGTTGTTCGTTTTCGTGGTCGTCAAAAGAAACATTTCTGCCTGCCATAGTTACAGCTGCAATATCCGCAATTTATGTTGACTTGAATATCAAAGGGAATAAAAAATTTATTTATTATTCTTATGTTTTATATTTCACCTTTTGTCTTATTAATTCGCGAAACATCAAAAGAATGCTGAACACGTCCTTTGTTTCACAGAAATTTCTTTTATCCTATAAAATAATTTATTTTTTTTATATTTTTATTTATTATAAAATATTTATTATTATTATTATTATTATATATATATTATTATTATATATATTATTCCTATGATATTGGAAAATAGAAAAATATTGTATATAAATAGAGACAAATTTTTGAAAAAAATGAAATGCGATAATCCGAGTTTGGCTGGCTATAGGCACACTAAAGAGCCGTGAAACATTTCTCAGCGGTTTTCAAAGTTAATTATTGTAATGGTTATTATAAATAGAAAACAAGAATCATTTTTTCGATGTATATATATATATATATATATAAATAATATCTCTATGAAAATTCTTAAAGGAATTTTCCTGATTTCCAAGCTTCATAGAAGAGACCATTTGAGTTTCAAAGAATGCAAACAAAATGAAAAACAAGTAAGAAAATTATACTCGGTTGTGCCTTTAGAGCTTAAAAGAAGTAAAAAAAAAGAAATAAATGTTAATAGATGGGTATAGCAGACGTTTTCTACACAGAAAGAGGGATGGACAGACGGAGGGATGGACGGACGGATACGCCTAGGAGCATTTCGAATTTGATATGTGATCGCTTTGTCTTCTTTTGCTAGTTTGTTTGAAGGAGGTCTTCTTAGTTCTATACGAAAACATTGGTCATTTGAAAGCTTTTCTTTAAAATCTTCAAGCAGAAAGATAACCAATACAAATGCATCCCTTATCAGAAAAATGTTTACCACAAAAACGTTCTACAATACTGGGTCAAGAGCAAAAACTTCTATTATTTGCTTTTATCGATTCCTGTGATAACGTAACATTGATCTGATTTCTGCTAACCAAAAATACTTTTGTTAAAATTTCTAATTTTTGTCAACTATATTTAGAAAGGCATTTAAATTTGGCAGCTAACTGCAGTGTGCATGACGAAAGCAAAAATAGCATTATTTTCCGCTTTTTTGCTAGCGCAAACGATACAAAATTTGTTGCTCAAAAAACTACAGACAACAATTTATATATATTTTCTGAGGGAAATAAAAAAAAAACACAAAAATATTTATTAAAAAAAAGCGTCTAAAAGAAGCATCTCAAGGTCTTCTAAGCGGAAAAGATGATAGATTTTGGGCTCATTGTCGCTAAATCCTAAAGTATAAAGAAAACACTTTCAATTTTGTAAAAACATTCAAACGTTTCCTAAACTGTTTCCGGAATTAATTAAAAAAAATCAAAGATTTCTCGCACTTACTGAACACAGTCATTCACTCACAGTCATAGTAAATATTAAAAATATTTAAATAATTTTGATTAATTGCAAAATCCTATTAACAAATAAACGAATTGTTTACCATAAACTTTTCAACACAAAATCAATGATCACACAATTATCATTTCAAGCTTCTTTAATATCATTAATATCTACGATCTCAGTTGGGATATTGATTTAAAATGTCTTCGAAAACCCCTACGCCTAAGAAAAGTTGACATTCAGTTCATTATTTAAGATAAATTGAATGTCTAATGTAATCATTATGGCATTAATTAATTAAATTCCGAGAAACATATATATTTTAGAATAAATGATTTATTCTCACCATCCATTACAAGCTAACTATCACCACGACACTATTACGTATTCGCTACATTCACATCCGTCGGCGTAACTTATTAAATTAACTCAACACAAAAATGAAAGTAATTTAAAAATGTGGTCGTTTGCCAATGTTCGTATTTTCTTCTTTTTTTTTTTTTTTTTAATTAAAAATTTAAGTTAACCAAGGCAGGAGCTGCCTTCTTAATGTAATCGTATATAATCAGGCAATATTGAGAGGGACGAGATATAAAGAGAAATGAATGCGTCTTCTGCACGGAAGAAGAATAAACCATTTGAAAGCATAAATCAAAAAGACAAGGACTGATATTAAACGAATCGTAATTCGGGCAGTGTTCATGCAGTTCAAATGCCTTCTTCTTCTTCTTCGTCTTCTTCCTTTGAGAAACTTTGCAGCCATTACTTACCAAAATATTTTGTTACTTCTCTGCGTTAAGGATAATTTTTAGTATTATATTTTTGCAATTTTCATTTCATCAATTCTAATATATAATATTTGGTTTGAAAGCATTTCTTTCGAAAATTTCCTTTTACATAATGATAATGATTTCCGTGTGCAAACAACCATAAATTACTGCAATAAGTAACGGATGACTGAAGATGCAATTTTTTTGTTAGATTAACGGAAATAATAATTTTAAAGATCTTTTGATAATAGTTAGCGAAAGAAATGTAGGAAATTAAGTTTATCTGCATGCATATCCAATAGCAATGATTAGCTAAACCTATTCTTTTTATACCCGCTACTGAAGAATGGAGGAGAATGCATTTTGTCATTTTAGTTGCAACACCCAGAAGGAAGCTCCGCAGAAATCTTATAATTTATATATGTATTCTTGATCAGCATTAAATTTAGAATCGCTTGAAGCATGTCCGTCGGTCCGTCTGTGGTACACATTCCCCAGGCCGCAGAAATCATGATATAGGATTCAAATTTATCAGAAACATTGGAAGCTCTTATACGCAGGTTGGTATTAAAAATGGACGAAATCGGTCCAAAAACGCACCCACAGCACAACGTAAACTTAAAAAAAATTTGGGTTTTTTGCTTATAAATCATAGACTATAGTCGAGGGAGGTGTAAAAATATCCCCTAATATCGAAAAGATCGACCACGCCCATTCAATATAATAGATTATTGAAATTAAGTTTTTTTTTGATAGCCCTTGTAACATAAAGAAGGAAGCTTCAGAAACGCTATAAAGTGTATATGTTCTTGATCAGTATCAAGATTGGCATTCACCTAGACATATTCGTCAGTCCGTCTGTGCATCTATTTGTAATCTTCGCGATAATTATTTTTCCGATAGCAAAAATTAAAATATTTGTTCTATCATTTAGTTTGGTCTTGAAAATGGGCCAAATCGGTCTCAGATCATGCGTACAGTATAAAATAAACGGAGAGCACCTCTGCTCTATGGGTCCTTTGCTCGTTACTCGTAGACCACTAAAAATTTCCACAGTAATGCAAAGCAATAGAAAAAATCTGCTCCGGCCGTCTGTCAAAATTTCTTCCTCTTTTTAAGACCAAGGTGTTAGGTATAAAAGATTCGGCACAGCTGAATATAATTTTCTTACTTGTTTTTATGTGCATGTGTGACTTGAATACTTTGATATAATCTATCATAAAGTTTATCTGCTATATAGTGATTTATGTTGATTCGATTGGTTTCATCTAATGCTAAGATAGTAATGAATGCATTAATACACATATATACATACAAATATATGATGATGATATACCATTACTACTACTACTACTACTACTATTAGTATTGTTCAACTTTAAAGTGCACACTTATACCGAATTTTATATTAATTGGGAGTGGAGACGGGCGTCAGGCGTCCGTTTATCAGTCAATCAACTAATGCAACAATTCAGTTTTGAGTTTTTCAATGAATAGCTAGAGGAAAGAATAGTTTTGTATACACATAGTGTGTGCATTTGTAAAAGCAGACATACAAACAAGTGAGAAAAGTAATGAAAATTGCTATGAACTTATATATCCACACGCCTTCAATTGAAATCACGTCACATCTGAGCCAGCATTCAATTTGTGTATATGGTTGGTTAGTGAGGTTCTCTAAATACTGAAATAAAAAATGAAAAAAAAAAATTAAAAATAAAAAAAGAAAAGAAAAAACTATTATATAGAATAAATATGTATGTATGTGCAGTATGTATGAGTAACTGTTTTTGATTGTTGTTCGGCGCTGAGCTCTACTAAATATACACAAAATGCTGACGATATAAATGTCAAAATTTGTAGTCAACTACTCAATACTTGAGCTGTATGTACGCTATACACACAGCGCATCAGATTCTGTTGCATACAATGTCTGAGAAAAGGAAGAACAAGCACAGACAATAAAGCTGCGCATTAGCTTTGGTCAATTAATACACTTTGTCGCGGAAAAGTGTACCTAAATGTAGACGATAAAATTCTCATTTAGTGACATTTAGTGAATATATCGTTATTCTTGTCTGTTTTGTGTCTGCCTTGTGTCTGTTTTTTTTTTTTTTTTGACGAAAACCAAACAGAACTTGAGCAAATCATTTTGAGAAAAAACAAAAACAAAATTAAATGATATGCAACAAGATTATTCATGTTGTTTATGACCAAACACTTGACTTTACTTAAATTCGTTTCAAAAATATGTATTGAGCTTAAAAATAGTTGACTATTTTGAAATTTTTTTCTGGGTCACAAGCATTAGCGAATTGTTAAGGAAGTAGTTGTAAACAGACTAGTTTTGACTTGATAAAGATCTTCGGAAATGAATTTGATTATCCAAGATCATTAAAGGTAAGTAGAGAAACAAACCATAACTCGTTCGGTTTCAGATAAAACTCATCTAACTATTCCTGGAATAAAAAATTATAGATAAAATTGAAAATTATTACTTTGAGTACTAAACTAATCACAATTAAATTACTATACGACAAATAGGAGACTTCTTTCTGCTGTGCTAGTGACTCAGATGAAATCTTGAAATTATTTATTATATTTTTATTTACATATATGATATCACTATGAAAGATGTAAGGTTAGTAACAGATGGCTTTCGACATTTCCTCATTATTTTAAAAAAGTTTTTCAAGTTAATTTATTAAATATTCGATCCAAGTCTCATCTGTTTGCTATTTCATCTTCTAGTTAGTTTCCTGTCAAGGTACACAAAAGTACTAACGTATTCGGTGACGTTAGCATTGTTTTTCAGTGCAATTTTTGAATGATTATTAAACTATTCAAATCAATTTATTGATCATTAATGGTTCACTTTTAATTATATATGAGAACTTTTCTATTTAAAAAAACTTTATCTGCAAACATAAAAAAAAAATCTTTAATTAATTTTTCATTCGGTCTTATTTCATTGAATTCACACCATTCGATTCTGTATTAAATCTAAAATAAATATTACAATTGCTTATATAGAGAAAATATTATTCAATACCACGTTGAGAATATTCTGTTAAAATTTCATTTCGAATTCATTGCACATAATTTTAATTACGCAAATTAGAATTTAAATGCAATAATGAAAATTTCACATATGAGTACGAATGGTAGGTAGGTAGGTAGGCAGACACTATTAATTGAATAGAAATTTCAATGCCTATATATAGTGAAAACAAATTTTCAAATAAATAAGATATAATGGTTCTCGGTTTACCAAAATCATTGGTCCACTTTTGTGTATGAAAATTTTGTTCTCATATAAACTATACTTTCATAGCTAAACATTAAAAAAATAAAAATAAAGAAAAAAAACGACAAAAACTGTCATTTTTAATCCCCTCACGTAAGCGCACATTTAATTGTTTAAGGGAAATTGTAAATAAAGCTAATTTTATTTTTCTTTTTTTTTTCTGCTATTTAAATAAATAAATAAATAAAACGATACAAAATGCGAAACTATTCAAATATTTGATACAAAAAAATTGTAGTCGACAGTATGAATTAGTATCAAAGAAAGTTTGAGCGAATGTATCCGCCAATGTAATGTATTTTTAACTTTTATTATATAAAATTGAAAACAAAAACAAAAAGAAAAAAAACACTAAAACTACGAATCATTCAAATGGCATGTGACAGATGCATTTAAATAGAAATAAACAAATTATCAAAGTGAACAAACAGGCGCTTACCGATTTCCTAATGAAGTGCTTTTTCGAACTTAAACATTTATACGACGGAACGTACATTATTATTAATATTAAGTTAATATTCTTAACGCTTAAATGAATTTTTGAGTGCATAACTAAATTCTTCTGACCGCTTAGAACACACACAAAAAAGATAAAATCACGTTTGATCAGACTTGACAGTCGCAGCACGCTTGCTAGCTGTTTAATCAATATTTCTCAATTTTAAACAAATTATTGTTAAACACAAAAAATTCCAAGTTTCCATTGCAAGTTTCGAATTATTCTCTATATTTTTAAAGCTGAAAATTAATAATTCATAGTGTCATCCATTTTGTGGTCGGGATTTGAAAATCTTGTTTCAGCAGCGTAAGTAAAACAGAACTATCATCGCGGGCATCATATGTTTAATGTAATGTTTGCCATTTGACAACAAGGATCGTTCGACAAAAGTTAAATGTTTTAAAATAGTAAAAACTTAATGCAAAAATAATGATTCTGTAGTAGATACGGTCGACATAATCGTCCATCTGAGGAAAATTGTGAAGAATTTTGAAGAAAGTGGATTTGAGCAGTTTTGTTAAGTCCAACACATCATCGATTGGTGCTGTGGGTAAAAGTGTCTAAGGATACCCGAATTTATCCATTGTAAGGCGTACACCACATTCTGACCGCTATAGCGATATAATTACTAACATCATGAAATGGCAGAGCAATAATAGCCACATCAATTGTACTGGTCCACAAATGTGCCGAGCCCTCATGTTTGCCTGGTCCCACTGAGTAACGTGACTGTGGCAGAGGTCTTACTGGCATGAATGACATCGTCCGAAACAGTTGTCGGCTATGAAAAGTTAAGATTTAATTATCGATGCCTGGAGACGGATTCTCGAGAATTGTACGAGGAATAATTCGAGGGAACGGCGATTTTCGTTTTATTAAAATAGAAATATTCCTCCTCGAAGGCCGAGGAAAAGGATTTCTGCTTTGCGAACTGTACGATCCATTGAAGCAGTATCGAAAATGGCAGCATTACCAGCGTCGATGACTTTCCAAGCACGGATAATCCAAGAGATAATCTAGTAGGAAGGATTATCCTGGATGTATAGCATATCCAAAGGTCAAAATAATTCCGGTCGCCCAAGAGCGATTGCATCTTGTAAGTATTGCCCGTTCAATGCATTGCTTAGAAGATGCTCTCTTGATGCCTGATCGCTGAGTCTGAGCCTCTCAGGGAGTATCGCTGTGGTTGTGGAGGTATCTGGACAAGATCATCTTCTAACCAGGGGAATATGTTTGTTTTGGAACCTCGAGGATAGTGGAACCCCCTACTGTGGGGATTGTTCCATAGGTTGAGGGATGCAGACTATCGTTTGTTGGAAAACAGTCCTGTACCTTAGTTGTAACGTGACATTAAACAACCAATGCGTCCATCAAGATAGCAGCTGTATGATTATCAATTTTTTTTTGGCGGGGAATTAGAGTTATGGATGTTAAAGATATATGGTTTCTCTTGTTAGCAAATAGCATGACGGAGGCTTGTTTTCAAAGAGGCAAGACTTTGAGGGCTGCTTACATAAATTCGATCCTCTACGTAACCTTACAAAGAAAAAACCAGTGGTGAGAATTCGCAAAATCTTGCCAGCCGATTCACATCATCAAAACGTGAATGTCTGTTCACTATATTGGACAAACCTTTTGCTATCTCTTAAACGAGATTATAACAACTGATATATGGGCTTTGACAATTGAAGGTTATTTAAATGAGTCGTTAAAATTTATATGCACAAATTCGTGATAAAAACTTGCACTCTACTTCAAAAATTTCGATCCATTACAAGTTTTGTGGACAAACGGAACATTTTTTCTTTCAATTACTAGAATAGTAATTTATTTAACAAAACCAAAACCTAACCTCAATTCAATTTATTTTCTTCTTCACCTTTGCACTTAAGTACGAAACGAACAGAGTGAACTGAAATTTCAATTTATTGAATGAATATGAAATATGTGAGTGAAATTTAATATACGATGGTTGAGCATGGCCTTCCATTGACAGGAAAAATTGGGGCACCTGGCTCAAAAGCAATTACATATTGTAATTTACTTTATGGTATAATACTGAATAGCAGCATCATCTTGAGTAAAAGAATGTGAAGGAGAATAGAAAATTGCTTTCCGCACAAAACCTAGGGAGAAATAAAACAAAATATGATTTTAAAACGCGGAAAAAAAATTATTTCTTTCACAACGACACAAAAGCTCCGGTTGCACACAACGACTTTAGATAGAAAATATTACTTAAGAAATTCGCAAAAGTATTACTCTTACATTTTTAATAAAAGGAAAAGCATTTCTTACGCAATAAATTATAGAAATGTGTTACAAACAACAACCAAACAACCTAACATCATTATCTATCAATACTCTGATTATATGTTTACTCACATACAAAGCATAAAAGAATGACTCTCGATATGTTTCAAATTCTTCTACTTTTATCTATAAGAAAATGTTTAAGAAAATTTCAAAAGAAAATGCAAACGTTTTTATAATGAAAGAAAGAAAAACAAACTTTGATTGCGGTTTGTATCCGATAAAAACCTAAAAGAAATTATGAAAATTAGAAAAGACAACAAAATTGATTGATGTACTTGAATAAATACTGCACCTATTTAATGTGTATTGTAATGTATTTTATCATGAAGCACTGCAGCAAGCGCCGCAGTTACAGCAGCAGCAGCCGCATTCATCTCTTCATTTCCTCGTTAATATTCATTTTTCTTCCTACTATTTTCTTCTTTCTTTCTTTATCCTTTTTATATTCTTAAGATAATTTGGGATTTTGAGTAATAACAGTTACAGCGCCGGTGGGGTTTCTTTTTATCCTTCATTAAAGTAAATAATCTATACGACGTTAGAGGGCTTTATGGTCATTTATCACAATTTATGATGAAATCTTTTTACTTGATTTCTTCTTCTTAATGCAATAAATTCTGCAAAGAAAATTAAGCAAATTTCTTTTCGTTTATAAAGAAATTTCATAAAGTTAATGCAGAGTTTATTTTACGTCAAAAATTTTTCTCATTAACGACAATTAAATTCGATTACGAAATTCTTAATGCTTTCATTCCCCCAGCATTGATTTATTCTATAAAGGGCAGCGCGAAATTCTATAAAAAAGAAAACAAGTAAAAAGAATTATATTCAGCTGTCCAGAATTTTTTATATCCATCACCTTTATTTAAAAAAAAAGGGGGAAAAACTTTTAATGGGTTATGAAATACCGTGGAACACAGCCAGCCATGAATTACGATGGAAGATAGTCAGAGCAAAACAGCCACAAAGCAGACGTGCTTTCAGTTTATACTGTAGGTGTTGCCTGTGATCGATTTTCATT
>KK351256.1:0-42481 GCA_000671755.1 Glossina brevipalpis | reverse complement strand
GTGTGTGTGTGTGTGTGTGTGAAAACATTAAGAAACATTTCGCCATTGCTTGAGAATATATCAAATTTTATGTTTCCTGAATTACAGCCAAAAGTACGATTTAACTTAAAACATTTCGATACATGCTCTTGTCTAATAAGGGAGCTTAAGTCCACGTCCAAGAATCATCCTCCAAGCAAGGTGTTGGGAAAGTGATATTTACTTCTAACAATCTTTCTTTGGGCAACATTAGGATCCTAGGATCCTAGGAACCTAGAGAAAAAGACATTTCTTTTTCTTCCAAAAAGGGCAATTGCCCCTATGATGTCTTCCTGTAATCCCCAGAAATCTATCGCTAGGCATCGATAGTTAAATCTTAACTTTTCTTAGTCGATAAGTGTTGCCTCACTATTCATGGGATCCCAGCCAAAGTTACGTTGCCATGTAGAGGTGAGAGAGACCACGCAGAGGTCAGGATTTGGGACATTTACCCACCATATATATACGCAAGAAAAGTTGACCGTAATCACTAAACGCTCAGAGATTTTTATATATTCATCTAAAGGCCATATCTCGACTAAAAGGTTTTATTTCTGAATTATATAACCTTTTTATTATATTCATTTATATTTTTTAAATTCGTCTCATTTTTTGTTTTTTTTGCGTTTCAACAAAACCTTGATCTAGTTAAGTGTAAGAGAAAAGGGTTTCTTTTTTCATATAACAAACTTTTGCGGTATGGGATTATCTATTAGTTGCGAGAAAGAGCTTTTGATTTGGGGTAAACAGAAGACAGAGAGAGGGGTGCGGGAGAGAGAACGAAATATAAAATTTAATCCTTCATAAACTGAGATATCAACAAATAAAATTTGTAATTTAATCTTTTGGTTTCAGGAAACTTTTTGCTTTAATCAATAAAATAAAACTTGGTCTTTTAGTAGTTTTTTGTGGTTTTTGCACTTATTTGTCTTTTTTTTTTTTATTTTGAAAAGTCAATATCACATCACAATCAAATAAACTGTATGAACATGAAAAATAACTAGAAATTCATTTGGATGAACAATCATTTTAGTTATCTTTGCATTCTGTCACAATGACGCATTTTACATATTCATCATGTTCACATGAATCTAGTAAAACTATACGAACTTATCTGTGTACGTATCTGAAAGTTCAAAATCAAAATTTTAACTAGAAAGTTTCTCTTTAGGCATCTTACTCTTGTCTGAGTGTATCTACTGGATGGATGATTAATTAAATAAAATATTTAACTGAATCCCTTTTAATTTACGCTTAAAGGAAAACACTTCCAATAGTTGGAAAGTTTCTTGAGAATACAAACAATAATTTAATTATCATTTTAGATAAAAGAGAAATTCTGTCAGTTTCTTTACCAACTTATAAAATGTTTCGTATGCAAAATTTGTTATTTCCAAGCAACGAGCACCAAAATTTCAAGTCACTTTTAATGACAAATATTAAGTGATTTGCTGTTAAGTAACCTACAAGCATAAGTTTGGAAATAGAAACTCATGCTTAGAGTATGTGATCATAATTAAAGCTTTATTTGTTCTTTTTTTTTTTTCTTTTTGATTGACTCTCCCACTTACATAATAATCAACTGCTCGTCTTAAACATGGAACCCAATGAAAATGAAATTTCTAGTTTCTTAATGAAACCCAATGAAAATGAAACTTCTAGCTTCTTAATGAAACCCAACGAAAATGAAACTTCTTGCTTCTTAAAATTCAGAGCCTCAGTGTGTGCGACATAATATTTAAGATATAAAGATGAACTATCGTTTGTTTTATTTGGACTTAAATGAAAAATGAAACCCCCAATGAATCTTCTTACTTAGCCTTAATATTTTTGATATAATATATAATATAATATTATAATACGCGATATAATGAATATATGTATATAATTTTTATAATAGATTTATAATGTTTGTTGGGTACAACTAAGGGACTAACACTAACTCTACAATTCTTCACATTTTCGGAAATTCATATATAATCGCACATAAAATAAATTTTATTACAGTCTACAGTATATATATTCTTGATCAGCAATCAAATTTGGAATCGATTTAAGCACGTCCATCTGTCCGTCCATGTAATGTCCGTAAAAATTAGCTGTCCTGTGGTGTCGCTACAGAAATGGAAAAGATCGGCCACGCCCACTTGATATATATATATATAGAGTATTGAAATTTTTGTGAAAATGTTTGCGATATTTAAAAGAAGCTTCAGACGCTCGTATGATATCGCTACAAAAATGGAAAGGATCGGCCACGCCCAATTGTTATAATAGAGAATTGAAATTTTTATGAAAATGCTTGCGATATTAAAAAGAAGCTTCAGACAAGCGTACAGTATATATATTCTTGATCAGAATCAAACTCAAAATTGAATGAGATATATACATCCGCCCATCCATCCATCCATCCAACTCTCTGTTTATTTGTGTAATGTCTGCGATAACCACTTTTCTGGTCGCAAGCATTAGGTATCGATATAACATTTTGTAATCTCATTACTTCTTGTCCTTAGCGTAATCCCATTATTTTTCGTCCATAACACAGTCTCTTTACTTTTTGTTCACACTGCAGTCTCATTACTTTTCGTCCATAGCACAGTCTCTTTACTTTTTGTCCATAGTACAGTCTCATTAATTTTAATTTCATCATCGAAGCTGAAATGTCACATTTTAAGCACATGTTCATTTGAGACAGTCAGTTGAGTGTTGCCAGATATATGGGTATCAACATCACCTAGTAGCGAAAAAAACCGCTTAGACTTTTTATATGACCCATTAAATTCAGTAAATATTAACGTAAAATATAAACTGCTTTAGTTTGCTGTTTTTTTGGAAGCAGGAAGGAAATTAATATCGTAAACTTAAATATAAGTTATGAAATATTTACATGTATGTCATTGTATATCCTAAATGGTTGTCTTGTATTAGCCGAAATAAATAAATAAATGAATAACAAATAAGTACAGCAATTGGTTAAAAAATGTTCTTATGTTAATGGAGTTTGTTCAAAAATTTGGGAAAATTCCAATTTCATTTTAATGAAATTTATCATTAGTTTAGAACATTACATATAAGCAGACATCAATTGGAGAGGGAGGTATGCGGAGTGGAGGACAGAAAATAATTCAAAAGCAATCGCGATAACAAGAAGGTGTGTCTCTCTACCTTACTTACTATCTGCTTGTTAAACACAACCGCATATATTTAACGCATGTGGTGTAGGGCTATAAAAATGTTTATATTACTTTTTGGAATATCAAATCTACTTATTTACATGATACTCTCGTTTGCCATAAATTTTCAAAAATGTTTTTGTTGCCCTCCTTTTTATTGTGTTCTTGTCTAATAATGCATTACTCTACTGTTTCCTACTTTGCAGCTAAGTTATAATTCTCGTAAAAACATTTTCACGCTGTTAAATTTTCCATATTGATGGCTGTGAGCATTGTGTTCGCAATTCCGAAAGCCTTGCATTACATTATTTCTCAATGCTATGATAAGTTTTCGTTTATGGCTTTAACATATTTCCTTTTTTTTTCATAACTGTTTGGGGGAAAAAAAAAAAAAAAAAACAAAGAGTTTTTGTAATTCGAAAAAATGACGAGTAAGTGTAAGTTGGACAAAAGTACGGTATGCTTTCAAACAATTAAGTAGTTAGGGTAGATAAGAGACAAAGCAATCTGTCTTAGTGAGTTTTTGGAAAGCTTTTGATTTAACTGTTTACTGCATTCACTGCAACTACTTTGTTTTCAGATTTATGAAACGAATGAAAAGCTAGAACTTTCAACTGCAGTGAACAACATGCTCGGTCGCTGCAACAATTTATAGTTAATGCCTTCAATCTGGCTATTGCAAGATTACTATTTCTATGAACTTTGCTTAGAAACTGTTATAAAAACCAAAGTTGCATACTCGTTTTGAATCACACTTGGGCCATTAATGCGTTTCGTAACCGTAAGCTTATTATTATATTCGAAGTACAAATTCGAAGTACAAAACAGCTGATTTCGAATGTGAATCAGCTGTTTCCAATCGGATTCCCCCTGGTTGTAGCCATCATGAGTATCAGAAGCTAAGTTGAACTATCCGTAAGAACTCGTTTTAATAGTGGCCTGATAAGCCAATAGGTAGGATGTTTTAAATAAGAAAGCAAAGGATTAACGGACTGACTATGACGAGTAAGCTAGAATGGAATATAACAGCTGGGTTGAAAAGTCCGTGATTTTTAGCTAACCCTAAATTTCAAAAGACACATGTATAAATTTGACAGCTGTTGCACTATTGGAATGCGAGTTATAGGATTTTTAGTGAAACAACTTTTGTTAGTTGGAAAAAATGGATAAAAAGGGATTTCGTGTGTCAATAAAGTAAAGCTTGGCTTGATAAAGATTATTCGGACTTTGCACAAGGAAAATAAACCGTAGAGAAATGGTTTGCTAAATTTAAACGAGCCGAAATGAGCACCGAGGGCAATGCACGCAGTGGATGCCACAAAGAGACTGTTACCGTCGAAAACATCAAAAAAGTCCACAAAATAATTTCGAATAACCGTAAAGTGAAGTTGATTGAAATAGCTGAGACCCTAAAGATATCAAAGGAACGTGTTGGACACATCGTGAATGGATATGCGAAAGCTCTGTTCAAAGTGGCTGCCGCAGCGAGCTCACAGTCGACCAAAAACAACAACGAATTGATGGTTCTAAGCAGTGTTTGGAGCTGTTCAATCGTAATAAACCCGAATGTTTGAGTCGATATGTGACAATGGATGAGACACGGCTCCATCATTTCACACCAGAGTCCAATCGACAGTCAGCCGAGTGGACTGAAATCCTATTTTAATTCTAAAGACAAATCGTACTATAAAAATGGTATCGAAAAATTTTATGACCGCTATAAACGTTGTACCGCTCTCGAAGGCAACTATATTGAATAATAAAATCAAATTCTACAAAAAAAATAATTTTTCTATGTTCGTCCACGAACTTTTCAGCTTACGTATAGCAAAATAGTGCTGTTAATATATTTAGAAAACATATTAGGGAATCAAATTTATATTAAATACCAGATACGCTTGTAAGATATTGTTGTTAATAAAGAGAAGAATTGGAAGAATTGTCTTCCTAAACCTATGTAAGTTTAGGTAGATCTTCTCTATCGCGGAATACCTAGACCTACCTCAAACTAAGACATCGATCATCTTCTTCTATGTGGAAAGAAATTCTGTTCTTCACACACCGCCTGAAGTTTTGTAGTCAATTGATTTGAAGGCGAACAATATACTCCCGCGTTTGAAGATGAACAAATTATCTTTTGATGCATTTTTCTAAATTACTTTAATGACATGAATCGGTTAACTTACTGTCTTCTTCTGGTGGATATTAAAGGAAACCATTTACCATAAATTAATTATATTCTAGACATAATCTCTCTTAACTGCTTTAAGGCTATAGTTTTTCATAATTATTTAGTTTTAGTTATTTTTTTTTTCTATTAACATTTCTATTAAGTATCATTTACTTGCGTTAGTAGTAAACGCAACTAATTGCCCAGCAGCTGCTATTAAGCAAGTTACTAACAAGAAATCTTGACTGATGGGGCTTACTTACGTTTTGCGTTTTGTTTTAAAGTGATTTTCTTTCACTTATTTCACCCATTCGTCGTTTTTGCTCTTGTACATCTAACAAGAAGCGCTGTGAGTAATTTACAATGAAATTCAATTAGTATTACATACGGGAATGAATGAATGAAAGTATTTACAAATGTATATGTGAGACCTATATGTGTGGCTTAATTGTTTACGTATTTACTTACATAAGTCTTAAGTCTAATAAGTGTTTGTATGGGTAGGTCTTGTTTTTTATATAAAAGCAACATACAACACCATTGCATATATGCATGTATGTATACGTATTTATGGTATAATCTTATTATATAATGACAACACAAATAGTGTTACACTGTTAGTGTACATTAAGTAATGACTACTCCTGAGATTACATAAAAGGAACAATATAACAAGGAAGACAAGGGATACATTTAAAGAAAATATAACACAGCACACATACACGTACACATGCTTACAAAAACAATAGAAATTTCAAATAATGGAAATATAAGGTAAAGTTTACTGCTGAAGAGAGGGCTTACAATAATTTGTGTAAAATTTCGATTTTTAAATGAAGATTACAAATATATATAAATATATATATATATAAATATATATATATATAAACATAAATATATATATATATATATATATACACATACAAGCCTGTCAAAGTCGTATATCATATAATTTGAAGGAGGAAAGTTCTATTTATAGGAGAAATTTCATTTCAAAAATATTTTTTTTTTTCGTTTTAAAATGTTTAACTGACACCTGCAACAATTTGTTTAACATGACAGGAATATTTCTGGAATTGTAAATATAAAAAAATAAATAGCAAATAACAAAATTATATACGGCTATGTCGACTCTTAAAAAAAAATCTATAAAGCTACATATTGCTATTCCATAATATTAAGTAGGCGTGACACTCTTATTCGTTTTTATTTAACGAATTTGATCCCGTTTTCGTAATGTTTGCGCCCAGAATACATTGGTTATAGGAGATATCATATAGATAATGCAGGCAGACAGATGGACGGATGGACGAACGGATATGTCTGGATGGATTCAGAATACTGATACTGATCAAGAATATGAGTAATAAGCACAAAATCCAAACTTTTATTTTCTTAAAAGCAAAGGTGTTCTCTTTTTACATTCCACTATGAATATGCTCTTTGACCAATTTCGCCCATTTTCAATACCGACCCGCGTGTAAGAACTTCCATTGTTTCTGCTAAATTTGAAGCCAATACCTTAATTTTTGCGGTCAGAAAAGTGCTTACACAGACAGACACCACACGTACATGCTTAGATGGATTCTAAATTTAGTGGTAAATCGAGAATAGATACACTTTGTGCGGTGTCTGAAGTTACTTCCTGGGCATTACAAATAAAATAATGAAACGAATATACCCCTCACCTTTGGTGGTGCGTACAAAAATGTATAGATATACAAAACGAAACCATACTTTTGCAAAGGCAGCCTGTCAGTTTTCAATCAGCACGTTTTTGATTAAAAGCCAAAGCTAACAACAGTTAAATAAAAGTAAAAAATTTTTAAATTTTAAAGTTAATTTTACTTATTTATTATAGAAAGAAACGCTATTTGATAGCTGCTTGCGTTAATTTTGGTCATTTTTCACTAGAAAAAACTGATACTGAATGTATATTAATTATTAACCGCTAAGCTGTTCGAAAGTGCTTTGAGAGCTTGTGGTGGATTTTCACCCAATAAGTCCCTTCTTTGCCAATGGCATCAATATCACTAAAGATTAAAACCAAAACCGACAATTGGGATATAATCGAACAGCAAAACCATAAGCTTCTAAGAGTTTTCCATGATCTGCAGCTTCAGATGTTTTCAAATCAAACAAGAAAAGCAATGAATGTCGAAAATGCAATTTTGATCGTTCCTGATTAACTGAATAACTCAAAAATCCTAAATCGAAAATTATTGTTTTGAATAAAAAAACTCAAACACATGGAAATTTAACCTTTATGTACACTAGTATTTCCCGTTACTTTATCCTTTTTAGGTGTAGAAATTGCTGATTAAAATTAACGCAATTACCTAATAGAGTATTGAAATTTAAAGGAATCATCTCTTTGCTTTTAGAAGGGCTCAAGCAAAGTTGCAGCTCTTAGCAGGTATATTGACATGAAAATTCTTATCGTTATCGTATTGAATTTTTAAATTTCCAATAATCAATATCACTCACACAATTGTAAAGTAAATGATGAGTTGAAGAATGAAAGTATTTTTTACATTTTTTCATTCAGTGAAATAATTCATCTCTCCTTCAATCTTATCAGGTGGGCTGAAAAGATCGTAAGCTAACATGGAAAAACTCTTGTCTTTGATAGAATTTGATTTTATTACTCAATGTAGTTGCCTTCGAAGACCATACAACGATTATAGCGGTCATACAATTTTTCGATACCATTTTAATAGTACGATTTGTCTTTTGCCTCAAAATAGCCGTGCAGTCCACTCGGCTGACTGGCGATTGGACTCCGGTGTAAAATGGTGGAGCCATGTTTCATATCGATGCAAACATTCGGGTTTATTGCGATTGAACAGATCCAAACACTGCTTAGAATCATCGATTCGTTGTTGTTTTTGGTCAATTGTGAGCTCGCGCGGCACCCAATTTGAACGGAGCTTTCACATATCCAAATATTCATTTACAATATGTCCTTTGATATCTTTGGGATCTCAGCTATTTCAATCAACTTCACTTTACAATTATCCGAAATTATTTTGTGGACAGTTTTGATGTTTTCGACAACGTCAATTGCGTGCATCGTCCTCGGTGCTCATTTCGCCTCGTTTAAATTTAGCAAACCACTTCTCTACGGTTTATTTTCCTGGTGCAAAGTCCGAATAATATTTATCAAGCCAAGCCTTGGCTTCAATAGTATTTTTTTCGCTTAAAAGCAATGCTTTATTAACACACGAAATTCCTTTTTATCCATTTTTTCAAATTAACAAAAGTTGTCTTTTGAAGGTTAGGGATAACTAAAAATCATATGGATTTAATATTATACTAGTAGCGCCATCTATGTGTAAGCTTACGAACTTTTCAGCTCACCTTTTATATTGAACACTATAACTATTACGGTTTAGGAGTTACATCTACCTACGCACCATCAAACCCTCAGTAGCGGAACATAAAAGACTCTGACCGACTTATTCAGAATATTTAAGAAAAGATGAAAAGTTAGGGTACCACTGGTTTAAAGAAAAATTTCAAAAAGTATTAAAAATAGAGTTTAGAAACGGAGTATAAGAAACAGTAATGAAAGGTATTAAAATAAGTTGTAGGTAAATTAGGTCCGATATTCTTATAAGACTTTTAGGGTTGAATGTTTTTTATAGATAGTAAGTTATAAATGTAATCTGACCACAAAGCAGTTCAGAGAGTATGTAACTTTCAGGCAAAGAGCAGCAAAAAGTAACAAAATTTCCTCAGAATCATGCTTGCATTGAATCCCACATGTGCGCATTTTATTAAACCTTGCTCGATATATTTTGAAAACGACATACAATCTGAATAACGTAGTAATATTGCAGTCATTCTTTAAGAAAACTCTTAAAAGTTTTCCCCTTTATCTTTTAATGCCCACCATAGTGAAGAACCGAAGTTTAAATTTATTTACATAAAATGGTGTCAACATTTTTAAAGAGCCTTCGGACTTATTAGCTTTAATAGTGATTCTGTTTTATATAGTTTTCTATAATTTTTCAAAATCTAACTGCAAAAGGACTAAGTTTCTTATTTAATAATCATATCAACCTTGGACATATTCCTTCTCTTCAAAATCAATTCAATATCCTTTCATTCTATTCAATTTGAGAAAATTAGCTGCAATAAGCAATAAATATGTTATAATTAACACAGAAATTATTGTGTAAGTTATTAACATTATAAATATCGAATAAATCCTTAGAGGAAACTTAAATTTCTGCTGATTACATATTTAAAGCGGATCATCTAAATATATTACTCCCAATAGACTGTTTGCTGCCAGCATGTCTCGCTATTGACAACACACAACATGTTTGTTTAAATTGTGAAATGAATTTCAATTAACAATAAGCCGCTTAGTGCTGTTTTACTACTTATATCAAAACATAAGTATGAAATGTATCTCTGACTACGTCTGGGTAAATTATTATTATTTTTTTTATTGTTATGTAAGAGCATATCTCTTCGAAAAGCCTTCCATATATAAATTATTATACGAATTTGGTATTTTTTGAAAAAATAAGAAAAAAATATTTCTTCCAAACTCACCGTATTCGAAATATTTCCTTCCTTCCTTTTCCCCTTACATTATACGTATGTCATACGTTAAGCGGACAACTTTGTTACTCCAAAGAAACACAATTTTGTGGTTAATTATCGTATTATAGTAGTAATTATTATTACAGTAATAGATTTTTTGTCCCGTAATTGCGGTGTTAACAGTTCTTTTTTGAAATGGTCTTCAGACCAAAAAAAAAAAAAAGTATAAACATTATATTAGGTGTACAACTTTGTCTGCGCCCTTTTTTCCGACACTCTATACCTTTTCGTAGAAAATCGATTATACGTTTACTATTCAAAATATATATGTTCGAAATATATGAAGCCGAATTTTATCGTAATGATAAGTCACAATATCGTGACTTTCGACATATATTTCGCCAATTTTTTGTCCCAATTTCATTAGTAACTATTGATAGCGTTCCCTAACGATGATTCTAATAGATTTTAACAAACCATAATGTATCACTCTCATCAAAATATGGTCGCTATGGATACTCAGCTTAATCGTCCATGTTCGTGGTTATTTATTCTTTAAATTCTCATAAGAATTTAGCAGTACTTTCTTTCGAATTAAGCGGCAAAAGCAAAGCCTGCCCGAAATGACAAGAATTTTGACTCATAAAGCGACATTTTCATTCGAGAATAACTTTATGATGCAGACACAAATAAACTCGTGTTTCGGGCAGAGATCAGACAGACAGACAGACAAGATAGATTCGATTCAGAAAATGATTTTAAAGCCTTATGCTTCGCAATAATTACATCTAACCTCTTCTTGGACTTATACACCTCTGTAAAAAAGTTCATATACCCGGTACCATAAATAGAAATAGAAGGGGAACCCAACAAAAAATAACAAATAAAATCACAGAGATAAAACAAAAAAGAAACTATTTGAGAAACTATCTATCCTGACCGAAGAAGGACAATTTTCTTGGGCCATTAAAAATAAAAGGTGAGCAAATAATTGAATTGAAACAAATCCCATTTTCGGGAAAAAGATTTACGAAGACTTTTCGTATCATTTAACTTAATTCAAAATCAAAATCAATAAGTTTGAAAATATTTTTTCAAAATTCTTCTTCTTGATATTCTTAAATTTCTATTCAAAACCTGTTTGAAAACAAAATATTCTAGAAAAAGAAAGAGAAAAGAAAAGAGAAGCATATTTTACCTTAACTTTCCAAGATTTTTAACTGCATGCCTCCCTCTCAATAACTTCGGCCTTCAATGCTAGTATTTTAATTTTGTTTTTCTTTTATAACGTCTAGGAGTACACAGGAGTACTTGTATGCCCACATTTCTAACCACCCATAATATTTGTTTTTAACTTGAGCTTGAGAGCATTGAAAATTTTTTCACAAAACGAATATAGTTTTCCTGCTTGTTATTCTTGAGACTATTAAGTAGTTTCTTTACATATAAACATTTTTCTTTTACATTTTTTCTTGATCATCTCTTTGTAAACTTTTCTTTTTTCAGTTTATTTAACATCTGAGTACTAGTGGATAATAAATTTTTTTTTTATTATAACATAAAAATTAATGTTCTATTTGAAATGATATGAGCTGAGAAGAAGCAATAGTGTTTACGCACAGACAGACAAATAGATATGAAATTCTAAGGTGAGCATTTGAAAAGAGCCTGTAGGTGTATATGCAAATGTATATTAATACATTTAAGTATACGTTACATTAAGTTTTATTTCAAAACATTTCTAAAATAAAGTAAAACACTTGATAGGCCCGCTACTTCTCCAAAATGCTAGTGAAACTACCGTTCAGTCTACTCTCATATGATAAAACTAAATGATAGATAAGATTTGCATTTGTAACACCATACATGTCAAAAGGTGATGGGTTTTCAAAACTTCGGACCGATGACGTGTCAAAAACAATCCTTCCGTTTATTTATTTTAATAGATTCAGTGCTAAACAAATTATATATAAGGACCACTATTAATTGGTTAACCTCAAGTTAAAAACCTCAAGTTAAAATTTACTTTTGCTTGTTAAAATTTACCTTTACCTCTTAAACTAGAAAATGAAAAGAGAATCTTAACTTTCCCCGCAAAAAAAATTATCTGCAATTTGTTAAAATAATCTTCGTGTTCTTAAAAGTTTGAAACAACTTTTTTACACTTTGTTAACAAAACACATTTCAGTCTTATTATAAAGAAAACAAATTTTAAAAAATAAGAGAAACAAAAGGAAAATAAAAATGCATCGCCGCTCATCCTCATCGTACCATGAAGCTGTTTTCACTTGATTTCCATTTATTGATTTTCTGTAAAATTAAAAAAAACGAATCTTTGAAAGTCTTCAATAAAATGCATTTCAACCTCTATCGGCATATGTGTCTGTACTTCTTTGTTTATTTGCAGATGCCTTAGAGCATAAAATATATTTTCAGCTTGTTTTAAGTGCATTTCATTCTGTTTGGTTTAGTAGCGTCTTCAAAAGAAGACAATCTTAAGTTCATCAAAAAAGTTTAATTTATTTATGAAATAAGATTCTATAAGAAGCTTTAGCGACACATATTCCAATATCCTTACATCCTGTATGTCTTAGTCATAAAGAAAAGTTTTTCAAAGATTCTTGTAAAAATAAAAACGCTTTAAACGAAGATAGCGGAGTTATATAAATTTAAAATATCGTTAATTCTTTTTCAATCAGATGCTGAACGAAGCCGATCTTATTCCGAATATTTATACAGCGGGCAGGAGAACTAAACCTGAGCAAGAAAACTAACTGAGCGGGGAAACTAACTGAGCAGGAGAATTTAACGGAGCTAACTGAGCAAGAGAACTTAACACAGCGGAAGAACTTAACTGAGAAGGGAAACTAACTGAGCAAGAGAACTAGCTGAGCAGGAGAACTTAACTGAACAGCAGATTTAACTGAGAAGGGAAACTAACTGAGCACTAGAACTTAACTGAGCAGGAGAACTTAACTGAGCAAGAGAACTTAACTATGGAGGAGATGTAACTGAAAAGGGAAACTAACTGAGCAAGAGAACTAGCTGAGCAGAAGAACTCAACAGAGCAGCAGATCTAAGGGAAGAAGGGAAGCTAACTGAGCAGGAGAACTTAACTGAGCCCGACAACTTAACTAAACAGGAGATCTAACTTGGAAGGGAAGCTAACTGAAAAGGGAAACTAACTGAGCAGGAATACTAAATGAGCATGAGAACTTAACTGAGCAGGAGATCTAACTGAAGAGAGAAAATAACTGAGAAGGAAAACTAACTGAGCAAGAGAACCAACTAAGCAAGAGAAGAACTTAATTCAATCGTTGAAGCTGTCGTTAGTTTCTTCTCACTGATCGTTAGTTTTTTCAATTACGTCATCCTTAACGGATACTTTTGAAAGTGAAATTGTTTTCCATTATAAATATATGAGATTTTCGCTTCTTTATCTAGAAATGTTTTATCATCTAAAATAGTTACGTCATGCATGTAAAGTACAATTTGGAAAACAAAAGCGTTACAGAGAAATTTCCCTATTAAATAAATCCAAAAAGGTTTTCTTTCCGTTACGAAATTTACATTTTTTGAACGAAGTTTACGCTCACCACCAACATCCTTGTATGGAAATTGTGTATATGTTTGCATAAATACGATATCACCCAGATGCACAAGTTTATATATGAGTTTATACTGACTACGGAAAACAAAAACCTGAAAGTAAAATACGACGTAGTCTTACAACACACGTATGTATAATATTTAAAAGCTTTTCAAAATAAAGTAATAAAAATGTTAAGAAAAAGGAGGATGAAAAAAGAGACACATAATATATGCGCATACAAATTTTAAGTGGTAAAATAACTACCTGGCCACGCATACTCATGCATGCCGTAGAATATCTCTGCACGAATATATGAACAAAGAACTGTACATTGTCAACTCAGATAATGTACGGCTGCTGCTGTTCCGTTCTTTTTCTCTATATACATTACATTCTATGCAAATTGCAATTTTTTAAAAATTTTCAAAATACTATTATAAAAACAAAATTCAAAAGAAAATTTTCAAATTTATACAAAAGAAAAACAGAAAATTAAATTATAAAGATATCCATCCACAAATTCTTTATGAATTTTCTATAGAATTATATAAAATATTTCTTCATTTGTTTAAAGCCATAAAAGGAGAATAATCATCTTAAAAAGGCTGGGTGGCCAAATTTCAAATCCACATCTTAAGCTTCTTACAGCAATTGAAGGAAGACTTTTGACTTTTTGCTTGAAAGAACATCCATCCATATCCATCCATATCCATCCACAAATTCTTTATGAATTTTCTATAGAATTATATAAAATATTTCTTCATTTGTTTAAAGCCATAAAGGGAGAACAATCATCTTAAAAAGGCTGGGTGGCCAAATTTCAAATCCCTATCTTAAGCTTGTTACAGCAATTGAAGGAAGACTTTTGACTTTTTGCTTGAAAGAACATCCAGGCAAATATCGTCTGTGAACTTAACAAACATGATGATCAAATAGTTATAATATTTCAATTTGTGTTATACAACTACTTTACTAGCATACGAAATTGATGTAAGAAATATAGATCCGATAATGGGCCAGTTTTTAAATTCTTCGTCATATAAACGTTTGTACGAACAGTAAGCAGAAAATTCTGTTTTGCCTAAAGGTCTGATATTTATTATGAAAGCAACTCCGACAGATTAGTAATAAATCGCATCATTGTTTCAGTTCCAATATTTTCCATATATTCTTCTCATAGAAATTGAAAAATCTCGTAAAAGCTTATTGTTCACACCAAAGGAAAGGAAAGAAAAGGAGATTACTAGAGAAGGTGAACATCACTTTCGTTATCTTAATGGAAAATTCTTCTAAAAGAAATTTTAATAACTAATTTTGAATTTGTGCGCTTAAACAGAATTCAAAACACCGAAAAAAAAAACAACATTTTGGATTAATTAGTTTGAAAAGCTTTCATTTGAATTCGTCAAGTCAAACAAAGACTAAATCCTAAACTAAACTAAATTTAATTAAATATGACAACAAAGAGATTATAACCTGAAAAGAGAAAAATATTGAAAATATTGCAAAAATGTTATAAAAAAAAAAAAAAAAAAATATTTCTTTCTAATTACATTCTAGTTGAGTTTGAATATTTGCGATTATTAAAGTATACGTAAATTAATTCTTAAATCATAATAATAATGATTCTTCTATTTATGTATTTTGCCATAAAAATAATTGCATATCTTTTCAAAGGACAAAAAATCCTTTCATAAGCAATCTATAATCGTTTGGTCTGGTCAATGAGTCATTCAAAAAATCCTTACGGAAAGAATATTGACTTGGGAATTATGTATTTATCAAAGCATAAGCAAAAACTACACTCATCCATTCAATGATTATGGACAACATATTGCGTACTACGCTTACACTAGTGTAATGGAATCTGTAATCTATACACCAGTTTTCTACGTCGTACACACATTTCTTTTCAAATACTGAGAAGAGTAAAAGCAACAACAATGTATATCTCTATATATATATAGATATTTATGTATATAGATATACATGTTAAATTGTCGAGCATATATTTGCTTTTGCTGCCTTTCCAGCTGGGGATTTATTTATCTACATAAGTGCTGTTAACATTCATTTGTCAGGCTTGCATTAGAATATGATGGAAGATTTAATTTTTATTTAAAATAGTTTTTCTCTTTTTCTTTTTAATTACATATATTCAAGGAAATATTTTCATTACAGGTCCGAGAAATATCAAATTTTCAATGCAATTTTCTTTAGTTGAAAATTACTACTACTTTAGCAAAATTCACTTCGATATTAAAACCGCAATTTTTAATTATTCAAAAATCTTTATTAGAGATTATTAGAGAGAGATAAGATAGAGAGAGAGAGAGAGATTTACAACTAGCGTAGGTTCACATTCTAAAGGGCGTGAAGTTAAATTTAAATTTAACAGGCAAAGTTAAAAACCAAAATTGTGAACAGAGGCCTGATAAGTAAAGTTTTGCTAGAATTTTGTATCAAATTATAGTTAAAATAGAATTATTTTGAAATTTTTTTGAGCGAATATTATAAAGAAAACATCAATTTTTGTCGATTATGTAAAATTTAATATGAAAAAGTTTTTCTGTTTTGTCAAGTATGAAGTTTAAAAGCGATCGTTTAATTGGACACTGTGACCAGATCAAGCGCTGCGAGAAAATGAAACTAATTTTGCAAAATATTGCAGAGCTTGCAATAACTTACAGGATTTGCAGGGCTTGCACGTATTTTTAATGCTTGCCCTATCTAGAGCACTTGCCAAAGTCGAATAAATAATTTTTCTGATGCAAACTATACATTGGAGAGGATTGGATTGGGGAGGATATAAATCAGGGATTCACGCAATATTAGTTTGATTTTTTCGCAGTACACACAATGCAAATGCAAAACACGCTATAATGTGTAGTAAGATAGGCGTCGGGTAATGGATAAATTTGGATCTTCTTCGCCACTTTAAATAATAGCATAAAAATATTTTCGGTCAAGCGGGTGTTTCGGTATTAAGTTAGCTCTAACAAAACTCTTACAGATCTGATTTTTCAAACTTCTTCATAGTTTTCTCTATACCGATTATATCGATCATAATCATGCACGTAACCCACGAAACGTATCTACTACAAAACCTGCATTTTTGTAGTAAGTTTTTATTTTTTTCACATGTTCAGTGTTTATTAAGTGATCCGTACTATAAAATGGCAAATGTTACATTGAAGACCTCATGCCCTCGATGATATATCTGTTTTATATATGTTACTAAAGCAACGTTTCCAAATGTGGACCACGAAATGGATAACCTTACATTATAAACATCATTTAGATTTGCTCAAAGGACTAAGTAGATTATATAGTTCATAATAGGATTTAATATATATATATATATATATTCTATTATATAATATTGCGTTAGTTTCGTAAAGAAAAAGAACGAATTGAAACTTTAAAGCTTTTATTATTATTTTAAAAAAACTGGTGTTTCTCAAGTAACGAACATGAGAGGACATAAGTACAAACCAATATTTTAAAAAATTAAGAAATAGAAAAAGACGCACTTTTCGGAACAATGTAGAAATCATTTTGCTTAACAAGCATGTTTACAGCACAAAATATTGCGAAATGCTTTGAATGCCTCTACACAACAATTATCATTTAAACTCAATAAATTTTTACGCCAATTCAGCTTATGAAAATTGAACCAAATTTTATCAAAATATCTTCAACATTGCGACCTTTCGAACGAACAGAAAAACACGTGTAGACCGACAGACAGTTCAAATTCAAATCATGTGAATCGATCGAACAACAAAAGGTTGATTTTCTCTGCTCGTACAAACTTAAAATGGTCTGTACTGCAAGTGATGTAGAGTATAAAAAGTATTTGTGAGTCAATGTAGACAATTACCCGCAAGCAGCACGCTGGCCTGTTACATTGAAATTGTCCGTCTACCTTCCTTGAATAAGAAAGGCTTAGAAATGTTATATTTTTATTTGATTGGTTTTCACCGCAGGGTTTCCTGGGCGCTCACACCTTTGCATATAAAACATATTAAGTAAGTGTGAACAGCTTTAATGCTTTAATGTCTCAAATGTGTCATTTCTAAACAACATTGTATCCTTTCCGCATACTAAGCGACTGCTGTATGCATCGAGTATTTCTGTTCTTTTCTTTTCTTTTTGTTTTTTTTTTTCTACCTTTCATACCGTTGCTGAATGCACTGAATGTTTCTAACGTTTCTGTGACTTTTTCCGGTATTTTGATTTCTATATAGAATATTTAATGTCTGTCAAAAGCTACATACGCTCAGTGATAAGTGAACTAGAATTGCAAACATTAACATCGTATAACACAAATAACTTTTATCAGCATAATGAAGAATATCTTCAATTAAATTTATGTGTTTCGTTTATTTTTTTATTTTTTTCAATTATTTTGAAAATTTAAAATCTTATTAAGTGATAATGTTAACAACTATTACGTGGAAAGATATTTGACAAAACTTAACAATCTGGGTATAAAGCATTCAAGCATAAAGATGAAACGACATTTTTAATGGTCTGAAACCAAAACAATGTAAACGACACTCCTCCCATCTCTTTATAAGTTGAATTGAAAAAAAAAAACAAAAAAATACTGTGAAATTACATTTTCTATTAATATATAGAACAATTTAGAGACAAAAGCAACGAAACGTAACGTGTTCTGCTCTCATCCATTTCATGGAAAAGAATGTAAATCTATTGATTAACAAAATTCCACGAAACAATTTAAGTAACTCAAGCACTATGGGGACAGGTAAGAATGATTAAACTGCTTGTACCTCGTCAGAAATATCTGAGATAATTTTTCAACGCATTCATAGAGTAAAGATGACGTACCCACACAAACATACAAACAAAATAAAAGGCAAATAATCTTGATTAGCAACAAATTCCAAATCATGTCCATCTGCTCATTCGCTCGCTATCTTCTATACTGTAAATATAAAATTTTTAAAGTTTTATTTTATTTTTATATTATTTTTTTCCAATTTTAGGTAATTATAGGAAATATTCATAGTATTTGTTTATTAAATTTCTACCTTCCTACGTTAAAACGTTAAAATTATGTATCCATGAGATTATGCAAAATTTCAATTTAAATAAATTAAAAGTTAAATACAGAATTAATTCACAAATACATGCAAGTACATATAATCTCTAATGATTTATGAATGAATGCCTGTTATACATACAAAAGAACGTTAACTATTTAAGTATATTTCTATGTTATTTATTCACAATTTTCTTTTGGGGGTAATCCATTATAAGATGATATGAGAGCATTGAACATTTTTCAATTTTTTTTCTTTTTCTTAACTAGCAAAGCACGTTTACTTTGAAAAGTTCTCTAAAGTAAACTATTTCACGAGTCGATTTGGAGTTTATTGTATGTTTACATAACTCTACCGAGAATGCTTTACATTTTCACTTTTCGAAATATGAAATGTTAAGCATCTTTATAGAGAGAATTTGTTAATGTTTGTAAGGAAGAGAATTTCATTAATATTACCGAAGGGGATTTGTTCTGTTCTGATGCCTGGATCCACTCGTCGGATCCAGGTATTCTATTTTCTTTATCTATTAAAGCTTTCCCGTTCGGAATTAAATTATTTATTTCATTACTCGAAATTCAAAGACAAATCTTTATTCAACATTTACTCCTATGATATGAATTAATGCTTCAGTATAATCAGTCCTTCCGTTTAAGTCAAATAATATAAGTTAGATCGGAGAGTAGTTGGCCTCTCAGAATCCTCAGACATTCGAATGCTTACCGGACAATGTAGTCTAAAGTACGACCGTCCATGTCGCTGGTCAGTTACCAAAAAGGAAGAAGATATACTTACTATTCCCCATATTATTATCTGTTGGCGTTGCCAACTCCTTCTACTCTTTCCCAGAGCTACCCTCCTTAACAATAGTCGACTTTATACTGCGAGTTACTGCTGACGGCAGTAACCGCACAATCCTTATTTCATAACATGCCACGAAACATAGGGAGGGAAAGTGTGGACTAAAACGAGGACGCGACTTTGGCCCTTACATTTTTCTTTGTTAGTTGACTACACTTTTGTTAAAAATATTAAGTTTTGAGGTGAATGCTTACTACTTTTAATTAAAGGAAAGTAGAAATTTAAAAAAAAATTTTTTTTTTTTTTTTTTTTTTTTTTGCAAAATTAGCAAAAACAATAATGGATTTTTAAGCATAAGCAATAAGTAGCTCAATGCAAGCTAGACATACTAAAGTAGGTGCTAAAGATTGTTCACTGCAGAATATGTAGACATTTTGTGAAAAATTCCTTTCAACTGATAACATGAGAATGAACTTATGTTCGAAATGTTTATTAAAACGGAAAAAGAGATTTCGTAAAATGCTATTAAGGTAAACGAACTGACGATTAGAATCAAGTAAATGTTCCACAATGAATAAACAGTCAATGATTAGGTACTTGCATATATTCTGGACATTTTTTTCATTTGAGAAAAGCATTTATTGAGAAAAATTGCTGTTATATATAATAATCAAAATATTTTCCATCATTTTCTACAAATTTTTTCAAAGTTTCTCGCAACACAGCCATATCATTGGTGAAAGAACGATTTTGATTTGGCAGCAATCCAATCATCGTCCAATGTTTAGACTTCTTCAGCATTTCGATACCAATTGCCAATCAAACCTTACTGCGTCGATTTGAACAAGTAGTTATCAGAAGGCCTTATGTCTGGCGAACACGCAAGATGTGGTAGAACTTTCCAATCGAACTGCAACATTGTACACTTGACAACTCTTGCAATATGTGGCCAAGCGTTTTCGTGCGAAAGGGTGAGTTTACGTTTGCTAAGCGCTATTGTTGGTCTTTTTTGCAACAATACATCGTTCAATCAATAATAGTTTCATTCGGTTTTAGCAGCTCGTAATAAATTACACCTTTCCAAGTCTATCATATGCTCAGCAAAAGTTTATGGCCAATAATAATCCGCTTCATTATCAATGGGGACGGGGCTCTCGTAGGCTAACGTGTTATTCTTGTAGTCGATTCACTTTTTATCGCCAGTCACAATACGCCACACAAAACTGGCAAACAATGAAACTGTAATATTGAAACGACTCGAACAGTTCGGCATTTTCAGTCAATTCGTGTTGTGTAGCCATTTTCCCTCCTTTAGGATCTTTCGTATCGCATGTAAACGTCTAGAAACCATTGATTCATCAATTACTAAGTTGTTCAAAAGTTCTTTGAGAGTTTGAACTGCGTTTTCGTCCAATAATCTCCAGCAATTTAGCGTCTTCCGACATTTTTGATCCTCAAGGCCATTCTTTGGTATAGCCATCAAAATCATGACTTTTAAACGATTAAAATTAAAACCGACAATTGCGGTACGCTGGAACAATATCACAATAATCTTCAAAAAGTGCTTGTTAAGCTTCACCAATAGATTCCTTCCCACCAAACAGGAAACAAGAACTTTGACAGAATTTTCATAGCAATTGACATTATCGAACAATCAAAGAGAGAGACCAGGTGTCGTCAAGCATTCATTCATTACATTTAATATTAACCACAATATGATTAATACAAAATATATTTCGTGCCAGATGTTGCAAAAAAAAAAAAAAAAAAAAAATATCTGACGTTTTAAATTAAAAATTTCATTTTTTCTTAAATTTAAATTGAAATTTAAAAAATATAAATTTTTTCGTTCGATTGGAACAATCAATATATTTTATATTTTCTTTTAAAGATCTAGAAATTGTTCTATCAAATTCATAAAGCATTCGCATACGTGTTCTTTTGAATGCGCCAAATAATATTCAGCATATTCAGTCTATCTACACATACAGATGCAGAAACGCAAAATGTTTGATAATGAAAATATGTCCTTGAAAGAGAAATGCACAAAAGTGAAAGAAAAAAATTTATAAACAATTTTTTGCTTTCGCTTTTATCTTTAAACAGATCTCGTTAAAGTAGAAAAACAGAAATTTTATTAAACAGAAGTGAAAAGACAATTTTATTAGAAATTCACTAATAAGTAGGAATTTTTATAAATTAATATCTTCTCTCTTAAGAATGTTTAATAAAATTTTTATCTATTAAAAATTATTGTTTAGTAAAACATTTGTGCTTTTGAGTTTAATTGAATGAATTTTACTTGTAGAAGTATATATTAATCTACTAAGAGATTTAAATAAGCCAACAGAACTCAAAAGTAAAATAAAGTTTTTGAAATTTTAAAATTATTAAACAATTTACAAAATATCTCACTTACGTAGAATATTTTATGCTTTTCTCTGCTGAATGTTAAAATTTATTGTATTTTAATTATTTATACAAATATTTTATTTTATGAAACTTGAAAGTGATATTAGGTCAATGTTGATGACATTTAAATTAAATTAAAATAACAAAAACCCACTATTACCGCTTATTGCGTTTCTATCGGTACAAAAATAAATATTTTTAACCAACATTTTATTTTTATATTTTTATATTTATCATTTAATGGCGATGTCATTTCTTTAATGAGTTATTCAAATTAATTTTCCACTAACAGACACGTCCATAAAAAGGCGTACAATTATGATCATCTTTTATTTTTACATTCACAGAGAGAATAATCGATGGAGGGTTCCATTTCCTTCATTCAATTTGTAATTAAAGTATATGAAGCCAGTAAATTTTTCATTTTAATAGCAAAGCAAATTTCTAGATTATTTAACATATTGTTTCGGTACAACTTTAAGTGTAATAAAAAGTCGACTTTAGCTTTATGTCAGATATTTGTCAGGTTTTTTTTTCTTTATCATAATATCTCATTTAATTTACGAGGCTTTCTCGGATTTCGAAAAAGAAAAATCAATAAATAATTTGTGTTGCCTACTTTTAAGTGCGCGTTAAAACAAATTTCTCTTGCCAGACTCAAGGATGAAGATAAAAATTTTATTATCTATTTTTAGTTTTCAATGTATTTCAATATTTAAATCGCAGTAAGCAATTGACTTAAGAATTATTTTCATTAAGTGAAAGGTTGATAATAAGACATAAGTTGATAGGAAGATACCGAAGAATTATTTTACAATAATTTCAAATAATAATGGGTGTCTCAATAACGGTGTAATGTTTCATTTAAAATTTAAAAATAGTTAAAGTAATAAAAATTAAAAATAATTCAAATACGTACTTTTAAAGTCTGTTATAATATTTTTATTGATAAAGATGGAGATCTTTCGTCAAAATTCGTTGCATAACAGGTGCTTCATTAAAAATGCTTTAACTCACATACTTATAGTGCAACAGCTGCCAAATTTATAGACGTGTCTTTTGAAGGTTAGGGCTAACTAGAAATCATATGAATTTAATACTAGTAGCGGCATCTATGTGTCAGCCTACGATCTGTTCAGCCTACGAACTTTTCAGCCCACTTGGTAGTTCATCGAGGAAATTTGAAATTGTTGAGAACGATGCCTAATTGATTTGGCTTTTTGGGTTTTCGGCAACACTGTGGTTTATAGCAGCAAGGCTGTCAAGGGACTGACCGGTACTTCGATACATAAAATGCTCACTGTCTATGATTGAGAGGCTGGGGAAATGATGTATCTGAAGCCCAGCAGGACATAAATGGCCGAATCTTCTACCTTTCCGAGGTCCTAGCTATAAACGTCATGGTCTCCATGATGGCTAAATGAAGATTAAGGTTTTTAATGACTAATTCCTGGCGACAAGTATTTTTCTGATTGTACGAAGAAGCTCGAGAGTTGTATCTATTTTTGCATGTCTTCTCTTCTCAATAGTTCTCTGCTATGTAGATCATAATACTACTGTGGCAAGCCAGTTGTATCTTTGACTAATTGAGGTAGTAGTTGAACTGGGAACACAAGAAACGTTAGCTAAATGTGTCGATATCTTTCCAATTACATAACAATCCGAAAAATTAGGTGTTCACAGCCGAGCAGTACAGATGTGCTAAATTTAACCAGTAAATCCCCGGGGATCAGTTGCCCGAATAAGGAAGTTTATTGTACTATGTTGATAACGTCAGTAAACTTTAAGAAAGTCTTGTTGACTGATCGCCTGGTGCGGCCCTTCGGGGAGCATCGGGGCTGGTTGTTGGTAAATGAGCTGGATTAACTCTCTGACCAGAGGGAAACAATGATCTGTACCTAAGGTGTTTGATCTGGTACTTCGGGAATTGCGGAACCTCTTTGGGATTGTTCCAAAGCCCGAAGGACAGTCACTAACATTTTTCGTCTGCACTTAAATGTGCCATGATATAAGTGATAAACAGGAGATCATGTCAATCATTTAAAAGTGTCTATGACTGCGCCAGTTTTTTCAAATTATTAACACATTAAGTGCATTTTCTTGACCGAAAATTCCGCGAAGTTTGCGAGCAGTGTCCGCGTAACTTTCGCGTTTCGCTCCACTTTTAATAATCGAAATAATCACAGATGACAGTTCTCTAATCTCAGAGTTGCCAATTGCATGACAAAAAAATGACATAAAATTTAAATAGTGCACTCTTATTGAGACACCCTTTATTTAATTATCCATTCCCATATTTTTCTATTCGGGCATATTCGAAACAGTTATGGTTAAATAAGAATTTATTTGCTTTCTATTTTTAAATTTCTGTCTTTTATTTAAATTTAAGAAAAACAATAACAATTGCTCGAATGAAGTGCAACCGCAATTTGATTACAAAATTTCATACAAACAAATCTTATGAAATCTTTGTTGTAGTTTTTTAAATCTATAATGAAAAAAAAAAAAAAAAAAAAAAATTAAAAAATAAAAAATAAAAGTTTTTTGTTCTCATTTTCAGAGAAATAAATTATCAAGAGCGCAGTATCACAGTTAAAATGAGCAAAATGAAAACAAAGCGAAAAGAGAAAGAGAAACTCAATTGAACAACCTTGGACGACAGCCAATTTTATCATAATTTAAACAACAACAACAATAATAATGATGATGCTGATGCTGATGATGATGATGCTGATGATGATGCTGATGATGATGATGATGATGGTTATGAGTGAAGTGAGGCTGTTGACAATGACAGAGACACAGTGATGGCAATTACAAATATTATAGAAAAAAAAAAAAGTAAAAACAAAATAATAGCACACATATATTAATTCAGTAACAACAATGGCAATAGCAGCAGCTGCAAGAGCAAAATTCTTAATTTTCAAAACATTAAATATTTTTGGTTCTTTTGAATTTTTTTAAAAAAAATTATTAAATATTTTTCAATAATATTTAATGAAATGTGTATGTGTAGGTGTCCGTGTCCGTGTGTGTGTGTGTGTGTGTGTGTGCAGACTTTAATGCCTACACACAGTGTCAACTGGGCTGTTCAGAAGAATGCCAGCTGATGTCTAAGCATATTAGCCCCCACCCAAAAAAGAATAAAACAAACATTTCGTTACGCAGCAGTGGATGCCTTTAAATGTCACGTTCATGGTGATAGATATTTTTAATTAACCATTTATGTGAAAGTGCCGTCGCATGCAAACTCACATTCAATGAGCAAAAAGCAAACCAAAAAAAAAAAAAGAAAAAAAAACCTAAAAGAAAATTTTTGTTTTCCGTTTTAATTCAGTTGCATTTTATTATATCTAATAATTAGTCACTCAGCCAGTATTTTATAAATTTTGATAGCGTTATTCTATTTATTTTGATTTTTATATAAAAAATAAAATATAAAATTATGTTTACGACAACAAGACATCGTGTTGCTCTACTCGAAAGTCTACAATAGAAAATCATAAATAAGTGAGAACGAAAAAAAGTTCATGGAACACCTCTCGAAGGGGCGAGCAGAAATATAAAAAAAAAGCACTAAAATAAATAACTAAAATCTAATGAGTGCTTTAAGGCAAATAGAAAATACAAGAGATCACGCGTCAGAAAATCTTCCAATTTCTATACATCGTCCCATTAACTCTAGTGTTGAAATCAGGCATAAAAGAAAATAATTATAAAACAAATAAAATAAAACAGAAAGAAAAAAAGAAAGAATATAAGTAAAATGTCGGCGACAGCATCTGTTGCAGACAAATAAAAAATCTATTTTCTTCTTCTAAATAAATTCTGAGTCTTAGGCATAAAAACTCTCGAACAATGTGAGAAACGAAAGATCGTTTCTATAATAAAATGAAAGGACGGAACGAATTGCGTTAATTTCACTTAAAATCGGATAAAACATAATAAGATGAAATTAAATAAAATAAAATACAATAGATAGAATAACGTTTGTAGGAAAGAAACCCTTAATGTGTAGACAGACGGAAACAATATAAATCGTGAGATACTAAATAAATCTGCAGAAGTTCTCTGTAAAAAAGGCATTGAATTGAACGTAGAACAAAAGTGTAACTAACATCAACTTCTTGTTCTTATTCACTTTCATAGTCAACATCATTTTGAAATAAGTGTCATCATGTTCTTCTTTTATATTTCTAAGTTAAGGTTTTAATTGACATAATGTGTCACAATTTTTCTTAAGGATATTTTAGTTTGAAATTACTGCTACATACAGCAGCAGCAATCATATCTATACTTAAATACCTAAATCAGCTGACAATCTTAAGAGATGTTTGTTCTATAGGTTTTTCGAAGGACACTTGGGAGATTGACAAATGGAAGGGGCGAGCAATACTTTACACACACATATACATATTTCTTATTTATTTAAAATTGATGAATACTATGAGCTTTATTACACTTAGCATTATTACACTTAGAAGTGAAGTCAGTCAGCTGTACAACAAAAACAAATATAAAATGTCACATGTAGTGGCTGTGGCTTCGACCATTATGAAAATGAGTAAATTACATGTGTACGACATTTAAAGGAGGATAAACATCAACCAAATAACCAGAATGAAATAAATAGAAAAATAAATTAAAAACAATTCTTAAGAAAAAGAAAAGAAAAATAATCACAGAGTGACTATTAAATCTCTCATAAAAAGCATTAAGCACTAAAACATAGATGAAGATGTGTGTGTTTGGTTTTTGGAAAATTAAATCACAAAATTCATTATAAATTGAAATGAATTTATTTTAAATTGTGTGCTCTTGTGCTTTTGTGTGTTGAAGAACACATCATTGAAAATATATTTAAATGAAAAATTATTAAAAATATGTTATTAACATTAACATTAACGTTAACGTTAACATAAAAATGTTAAAGCAAAAGATATCGAGTATGTTAGGTTATGCGAAGAATGAAAGAAAAGAAAAATTATTATTTCTGGAAATAAATTAAAAATGTTTAAAATTTAAAGTTTTATAAACGACGAAATAATTAAAAAAAACAAAAAAAGGAGCTCAGAAAATTTCAAAAAAAATTCCTTTGTAATGTCTACAGCAATAATAAAGTACGACAATTCAATATTGAAAAAAACAAATCAAGTCAGTCACCATAACACTGTACACAGCACTAGTACATCGTCAACAATAGCATCATTAACAACAAATTCGTTATCATCAATAACAACATTATGGCCTCATTTAACTTCTACTTCTACAAAAATAATAAGGCGGCATTTGTCTTCAACTGAACTGAATGCGAAGCAAACGCAGAAAACAGCAGCAACAACAACAACAACAACAACAACAAACAACAATTCTGCAATAGTCGCATCAGCATCACCGTCAACAATAACAACAAAAACAACAACAACAACGGCAATAAATACAACGAAAACAACAACAACAACAACATTAACCGCCGTCGCCACCATAGCCACAGCATTATTACATACAACAAATGCTGCACTTACCAGCACCGAAGCCACTACCACCACAACCGCCGCTAACGCTACAATTTTCAATCGTATACTCTCTACATCGGTTAGTGATGTTGCATACATATCATCCGCATTACCATCATATGATACCGCAACACCGTACCCCATGGCGGTCTTGGATGGCTCTTTAGCACTAATAGATCAACAAAATGCCACTGGGTCAGTACTGTTAAATAGTGCAGCCGCCACAACTGCCAACTCCTTTTTGGCTGCCGCACCAGTGAATACCACACTTTTAGAGGATACCGGTGGTGGTGGCGGTGGTGGAGGGAACGGTGAATATTCTGACCTAGAAACTAGTGATTGGCTGGATGATGCTCTATTGGTTTTGAAAGCATCAGTCATGCTCTTCATCATAATAGCCGCCATATTTGGAAATTTACTTGTTATTATTTCTGTGATGCGTGTTAGAAAATTAAGGTAAGAGAATGTCTTTACTTTACTTGTGTGCATATTTAGATAGATTAAAAAGAGAGAAAAAATTGGAATCATTTTACTATCTTTTATGAATTTTATTCTCATGTCTTTAAAACACAAACAATCGGATTACGAGATAACTTCTGAATATCCTAAATTTCTGCTGAGAGCAACCTGCCCAAATTCGAAATAATGAATTAAAATTATTTGAACTTACTTACCGTAAACTTTAGCTAGGAAGATTTTGAAACCCTCTCGCATTTTAGGGTAAAGGACCCAGATTTAGATAGGAACCTACGCGTGCTTGACTACTAATTTTAATTCTTCTGATAGGAGATAGTGAAAGAGCTTGAAATGTGATCAGCTTGACAGAGTTTATATTACTTTTAGCTTACTTTCATACTAATTACTCACTTGGCTCAGTAATTACCTCCTTAAGACTAACAACAAATTCCTTTAAATGAATATTAATGATTCCCTGGGCTTTTAAGTTTATATAGTTCCCTTATTGGTTTAACTTGATATCAAAACAATTCGTCACATAATTGTGTTTGCTTTTACCCTTTACTTTGAAGCAGTGCATTATGCTCTTGTCACCCTAAAGATTTCAAACAAAAGTATTTATTCCGCCTTTTTACTTTTTTTCTAGCATTGAAAATACTAATCATCAGCAAAGAACCAAAGGCAGAATTCGCTTAAGTTTTCACCTGTTCTGCAAAAGCTGAAATAGTTTGTGTCCACAAAACTTACGTTCAATAAAACATTTTTGTAACTCGAACAACAGTTAACGAAACCGTATAATTAAACCACATGGTCATTGATGACATTCAATTTGAAGTGAAAAAGGGGGAGAGAGAGAGGGAGAAAGGGAGAGAGTTATTGGAAATTTTCTACTAACCACGTACCATAGTGCCAAACTCTGCTGCGAAAATGTCTCTAACTGCTTTCATTTGCGTACTATAAAATTTTTCCATTGATTCGTTGGCTTCCCTTGAGAGTCATTGTTTAAATCTGCGTATTGAGAGACAACATAACTTGAATGTGAAATAATGCGAGTTAAAGGAAATATATTCAAATTTCCGATAGAAATGCTTTGACATTTTTTTGCTTACCCTTACCGTTCACATAATATAATATTTGTCGTATTTTATTTCCTTTGCGTACGTACTTTCTTTTTAAAGTATTTTAAAGTATTTTAATTTTTTTTTTTTTTCATTCTAACAAATTTGTGGAAACCTTTAAAGTAAATTAATAAAATCTATGTAGATTAATTTTCCTTTAGGATACCATCGGCATTGTAAACTTTTCTGTGTTCTATAAAAACTTTTATTGGTTTAAGCAAAATGCTATTGTTCCCCGAATGTATGAGAATATAAAACTCAAGCGGCTTAAGAGGAATTTCACATCGAAGTGAATTCATTATCAAAATATTTTAAAGAAATATGATATACAAAAAACAAAAAAAAAATAAATATATTCTCTTAATTTTGTCAATTTACGCAATATAATATATAGAATGAAAGTAAAGAAAAGTAAAGCACACATGAGAAGACGTAACAAACATTCATCTCCTCATTTACTTTGGGAGTACGTGCCCAGCACAAGAGGTATATCAAATTTAACAAATTCCCATAATGTCTTATGATATTATTCCATTAGTGCAACTAGAAGGATTGAGTTCGTTTGCCTCTTAAAGTTGCAACTATGATATCAGGTATTAGATATGATATCAGACATACTATCAGGTATCAGATATGATATCAGATATGATATGATCTGATCCGATATGATATCAAATATAATATCAGATATGATATTAGATATGACGTCAGATATGATATCAGAAATGCTATCAGATATGATATCAGATGTGTTAACATATATGATATCAGATATGACATCAGATGTGATATGATCTGATCAGCTATGACATTAAATATGATATCAAATATGATATTAGATATATCATCAGATATGACATCAGATATGATATCTGATATGACACCAGATATGATGTTAGATATGACATCAGATATGTTATCAGCTATGCTAACAGATATAATATGATATGATCTGATTAGATATGATATCAAATATGACATCAGATATGCTATCATAGTTACGATGCCATTGTCTTAAACATTAATTTGTTCATAACTTCAATTTTTCTTTTTAACTCTTTAATTAAAGCGATTTCACAAATCATTTCATTTAGCCTCCAGATAGATCCCTTTAGTTTCAGTACAATTCTGTTACTAGAACCTGTCATCGGTTCTTCAGTTGCTGGTTTTCGAATCTATCACAATAACCTTTTTTTATGTAATTCGAAAAACCAGACTTTATTAGATCTAAAGAGACACGTGTGTTTGAGATGTCAAAAGACAATTATCCAAATTTTAAATAAGTGTGAGCTTTTAAAGCGTTTACACAATTTCATTTGAAATTTCCCACTGTCTGCTGTTTTTTTTTTCCTTTATGGAATAAAAAGCAACGTTTGAATTAACCCCTTAATCTTAACTCGTTTGTTATTATGTGCTCCTACGTTTGATGTCTTTCTCTAACGTCTGTTCAAAATGATTTTATTCATTATTGTTATTATTATTATTATTATTATTTAAGCAATTTTCGCATACTTTATTTAATTACACAAATTAACCTTAACGACTCTTTTAATGGGAATTGTGTGAACAAAAATTATTTACAATTTTTATTGCTCTTGTTGTTATTTATTTATGCAAAATTTGTTATATTAACAGAAATTACAAAAATTTTTCATTCAAAAGCTCTTAAATGACAACAAAAATTTTGCAAAATAAAACTTAAAAAAAAAAACGCAATTAACAAATTTCCGTCGTTATTATTCTAATTGTCTTGTCACAAATTTTTGAATGATGAGTTTTTCTGATAATGACATATTTTCCGTGTGTCGGTAGATATTGAAAAGTTTTGTCATTCACTGCCATTAGTTAGTTGGTCACTGCTTTGGAACATTACATGAGAACGACAATGCAAGTAACTAAATTATTCTATTATTAGTTTCGTTGAATTATACATGATGTAGTTCACTTAAACAGCCCATAATCGCATCCCATGAACAAATTAAATATTAAAAAAATAATTAATTAATTAATTATTGTTCCTGAAGTGGTATAAATTACTACATTGATTACACAAACAAGAGTAATTAAGTGCAATTCAATCAAGAACAAAATTAGAGAAAAACAACGAAATAATGTATTGACTCTCAGGTTCGTTAGTTAAAAAATACATAAAAAATACGTTGCCATAGAGAGTATAGTAAGCAGCGCTTGACTGCCTATAAGAAGTTTTTGCATTGAATGAGAATATAAAGAGTGCAGTATGGAAACCATATTTATTTATTTATTTATTTATTTATTTAGTAAACTCGCACAAAAATTAATATTTATACAACTACAAAAAAAAAACGAGCACGAGCAACAAAGCCCATCGGTTTGCCTAGGATAACATTTACGTGGTTTATGTATTAAAGTCGTAAATACATCTTTCAAAGCATTACCTACATGGTAACATAAAGGTCGTGGTATTAGATGAGGTTTAAGATATTGCATCGTCGTATGAAAAATTATATAATTTAAGTATATTGTTTTTGCTCAGCGAATTAAGGGGAGGTTCATGCCCAAAGTAAGAATTTTTTTTTGGTGGGTCGTGCACTACAATCATCCAGTAGTAGATGGCTTACAGTTGAGTTTAAAGACGGCGTTGCTGTGTGCTATTCTTAGCTAATAGGTGTGTGTGTGTGTCTAGAATTCCACCATCGGTGTCTTATGAAACGCTTCGAATTTTTTTATGTTTACACCTTTCGAATAAGTCGCTTTATTTTTAAAAGGATTACATAGTGTCATGCCTACGAACCTAGTATCTGACATTTCCATCTGGAGCCCTGAATAAATGCTTGATAACAAAATTAAGTCAATTTTTACAAAAATTATGTTCAATAAAATTTTAAAAATTAGTTTTGTAACAAAAACTAGGCCAACTATTTAGTCGGTCTTTTTTAAACAAAATAGACCCGATATCCTCACAGTCAAGGGGTTTTTCTTTTTGTGATCTCCTTAACTTAAAAAATTTATTTTATAATAAGAACAAATTTTGCGAAAATCTTACTCGATGAAAAGTGACAGAAACTATTGCAAAAAATTCGTTGCTTTCTCTTATGGCCAGCGATCAGTTACAGCACTAGAAGTGCTAGTGCTAGTCAGTCCCTATTAGTATTCATTCTATTTTCTTTTTTAGTCTAAGAAATAATCTCATTGTAATCCAAAATAAATTATAATAAATATTTATATTATTTATAAATAAATATTTATATTTTTTATAATTAAAATGATTAATTTTTTCTTGTAAATTATTTTATAACTTATTTTTTTAAATTATAATTATTATCAATATGACAATAATAATAATAATAACAACAATAATGATAGTAATTATATTAAATTCTAGTATCGAATTTTAATCAATGAAAACATATTTACCCTTGGGGTCCTTTTAAAACTCATCATTCTATGCAAGCAGAGGAACGTTCAGCGTAATGAAAATATTTTATTTTATTTATGTTTCTCATTGGGGGGAAAACTAAACCAAAGTCATATCAATATTTCTTTTTCATGTACTCAACAACAACAACAACAAAAAAGAAAAAGAAAGAAAACACCTGAGAGAATTGTGTTCAACTTACAGAAGGTTCCTAAAGTGTTTTTCAGCTAAACTGTTCGGAGACAATTTAAAATAGATTGCGTTCACTTCGACTTTAAGTAGACCTCAATTATTGAAATCATGCAACTTTCAGACTTCAGACTTCAGACTTTTTTTGTTCATAAAAAACCTGTCAATGGTTTAAGTTAGATACACAGTAAGGGTAAATTAATCGAAGAGCAATTCTCTGGCATTCCACTAAGGCTCTTAGTATGGTTTGTAGCGTCGATCGGTGACGTACACCTTTTGATATTTCAAGCGATATTTTCAACTTTCAAAAAGAAATGTAAAAATATATGAAAAACTTAAAAAAAAACAAACATCGCATTTTGAAATATTATCTTTTAACATTCACAACTGCTTTGCTCTGTGAGAATTCAAAGGATTAATCGTTTATTCTCTTTATACCAAAATGTCACTTTGATTATAATCAACGTTCAAACTTAATGGCACAACAGAGTTTTCACAATGTAAATACAATAAATGTATTGTCTTTACAACATACAACGACAACAACAACAACAACAGCAACAGCAGCAGCAACAGCAACAAAATGTTAGCAAAGTAATGTGTTGAGTAAAATATATTTTCATTTTCATTTTCTTTTCCATTTTTCACTCTTTTTTTACAAAAACATGCTCTGACATGTTGTTTTATAAATTACAGCGAGCTTTTGTCGTCAACTTTAAAAGCCATAACTTTAAACAGTTCAGGGATTTTCAAATAGGTGTCAAACTATAATAGCAGCCTTTAATTTCCATTGTTTTTAAAATGCTTAGCGATGGTAACAGTACAACAATAACTTTAGCGCAAACAACCAAATAAAACTTATATGGAAAAATTATGCGACATCTGTAACAACATTTAACATTATACGACCAAAAGTGACGACACCCGTAGAGAAATAATGAGTGACAGTAAAAATCCTTCAAAACGATAAAATAAGTTTATTAATGAGCTCACGATTTTGTGAAATATTTCACTTGAATGTTCCTCATCGTTTGCTTGTTTGCTTGATTCAGGTCTGTTTTTTAACCCACCGTCAGATAGAATTTATTTGTTCTTAGACTTTAGGAAGATTCGCTTATGGTAAAAATTATTTGTTTTACTTTTTTTCTTTCTTTTTTTAAATGCCTGAGGTCCATCTTTACCTGAACGGTGTCGATGAAGCCGAAATTGCGCGTAATTGTCTGTTACAGCATCTGTACCATAAACATCCTTCACAAATTCCTCCACCTGGTTTTCCTTCTCATTTTTATCAAAGAAAAACTGTGTGTGTATATATTCTCTTTTAATTAAATAAAGATTCTATTAAGAATTGTTTGTGGATATAGTGAAAGCAATGGGAATATATAAAACTAGAAATATGCAAGTCACATGGGCATGCTCGTTAGTCCGAAATGAATTGCTAGGATATCCGAAGAAATTTGTGTTCGAAATGGAAACGTTAAAGAGTTACAGAAGAGTTGGGCAAAGCTTTTAGCAGCAGAACGTGCAGAACATGTAGGAAAAATTACACGTCTCCTTACCATACAAGAGGGATATAAACAGGACATGAACAGGATGCGACATCTAAGTTATCATGACTTCCATTTTTAAAACCCTGTAACTTACAATTGAATGGACCAAACAAAAAATAGCAAAAGAATTTTTTTTAGTGCGAAATGTCACCTTTCAAACAAGCACAGATCTGAAGTTATTTTATAGGTACTTTACGAAATATCGATCACTACCGCCTTCATATGTGGCTCTTTGTCATTTTTCTAGCGATCATAGATCTGAAATTGTTTTATCGATACTTTACGAGATATCAATCACTATGGTCATCTTATGTGACTCTTTACCGTCTTTCGAATGATCGTAGGTCTGAAATTGTTTTATCGATACTTTACGAGATATCAATCACTATGGTCATCTTATGTGACTCCTTACCATCTTTCGAATAATCATAGATCTGAAATTGTTTTATCGATTATTTGCGAAATATCGATCACCAGCGTCATCTTATGTGGCTCTTTGTCATCTTTTCAGGGATCATAGATCTGAAATCGGTACTTTACGAGATATCGATCACCAGCGCCATCTTATGTGGCTCTTTACCATCTTTCATAAATCTGATATTGTTGATACCTTACGAGATATCGATCACTATCGCCTTCGTATGTGACTACTTGCCATCTTTTCAGCGATCATAGATCTGAAATTATTTTATCTATACTTCACAAAACATCGATCACTACAGCCCTCTATCGAGACAATCATGACTTTCGTTTCCCTCAAACTATTATTTTTGGATCTTAATGAGTGTTAAGAGAACAAGACAAAAAATTTATTTTATTTTCTTAACAGGACAAACAGGGAGTTATTCATTTAACTTTTTCCATGGATGCATTCATTAAAAATTTGTAAATTTATTAAATCTCTGGGAAACACATCGTTGTCTCATAATCCTCTTCTAAAAGCCCTTAAATGTGGGCGACTTTCATATATAAATGTTCTGCATAAAATAACTTAGTGAACTAGTAGTTTTATGCTACAATGGTGTGTGTGTGTGTGTGTGTTTGTGTGTAAATAGCATATTTGTAATCATTTGAGATTTAACTAACCGTTAACTGAACCATAATTAGTTAAATATGCATTTTTTTTTCTGTTTTTTCTATTTTGATTTTGTTTAGTATTCACTTTCACGTTTTTCTCTTTACAGAATTATAACGAACTATTTTGTAGTCTCTTTAGCCATGGCTGATATTATGGTCGCTATGATGGCCATGACATTTAACTTTAGTGTACAAGTGACGGGACGGTAAGTATAAAACTGTCAACTCGACATACTCAGCTCAGCAAAACATATTCGCATTCCACTGCACATACACAAAAAATGAAAGCAAAAACAAACACGAAAACATCAAGGATATTATGATATGTTACACTAATAGATATAATGCGAGCACAATATGTATGAAAAAAGGACCTTTTATGCATGTATATCTCTAATGAATATGAAATACATGTACAAACATACATATATAATAGAAAGTTTGAAAATGAATCCAACAATATAATCATGACAAGAGAGAACAAAGTTATAAACATGCACATAATGAATAAAGAGTGAGGGAGAGAGAGGGAGAGGAAAACATAAACTATAAGAACACTTTAAATTTGTAAAGAGTAAATAATCGTATGTATGTGTGTATGTGGTATTATACCACTATTAAAATATGTACGTGTATTTATATGCTTATTTACCCGAACTATATAAGTCCAGAAGATAAAAATTGAAACAAATGCCAACCTAAGCCATTGTACACATTTACGTGTTCGTTTGTGGGTGCACTTATGCTTGCGCTTACAAATGAAAGCAAATGTTGTTTTGAAACATTTTTTCTTTCTTTCTTTTTTTTTTGTTTCATTTTGTTTTGTTTTGTTTTGTATTTAACATTGAGGCAAAATCAAAAACGTGAGAAATTAAATGTTTATATGTGTGTGTGTATATGTTTATATAGATATTTCTAAACATGTATGTGTGTACATATGTTTATAAATGTACGTATATAGTATGCACACGTTTAAGTCTCTATAAATGTACATTTACTCATACACTTAACAACAGTTATCCGTATGCATGTAAAACTATTTGCGAATGAAAAAGTCTGCAGACAAACTGAAGGCAAACAGGTTCTATGGGGGGTACGCTTGACAGACAAACTGAAACCAAAACTTGAGTGTAAAAGAAATGCAAAAACACTAATACGACTCATTCACCCATTTTTGTTTTTTTTTTTTTGTTTTTCTTTATCTTATTCAATGTCATCCATATACAGTAATTTAGGAACAACAAGTAGTGCAGTGCAGTGCAGTGAAGCACATAATGCATTATTTTCTAAAGAGAAATGCACGAAAAAAAGGCAGAACGACGAACGATAGTTAGTCACTTAATAGTTCGGGGAGTGGTGGTACATGAAGACAACCAACCAACTACAGCGAGTTGTTACAGTTTAGACCTCAATTTAGTGGCCTTATAAAAATTACATTGATACCTATACACGCATGTGTGTGTGTTTCCCCTTGTCTGTGTACATATGTGCGTGTAACGCTACGTTTTAGTTTAAATGAAATCAAAAAAAAAAAAACAAAAAAAATTGATTATTTTCCTTAAACTTTGTTCGTGAGTGAGTGGCATAACATTCTTTTTTATTCATTCGCAAATTTGAAATTTAAAAAACACAAAAAGAAAAAAAAATCAATCAAAAAACGTATTGAAATAATATTTTTAACAAATTGCGTGTTTAGAGCTTGTTATTTTGATTTGTCGTCCAGCAGGCAATGAAATTAGAGCAAAATCGATTTGCGGCAAACTTTGTTGAGTAGAAATTTAAACAAAAATTTGAAAGAAAATAATATAATATAAAAAAATTGATTTAAAAAATTACAAAAACACACAAATACACAAATACAAAATTTGTAGAGTCTCTCAAGCTTACTTCTGGTTATGGTAAATGAATTGAAATGAGAAAATGAATACAACACTCACCTTGTGTGGTGGGTATAAAAATTATCATTCGCACTTTCACACATAAACACAAATGCATGAAAGTGCTTAATAATACGGACCACACGCATGTATAAGTATAAGCTTTCCTTAACCTAACTGAGATGTAAGCCTCCAAAATTTCAAAGTATTTCAATGCATTGGTAGTGGCTTTGCTAAAATTAAGCTAAAATTAAATCTTCAAAACTTATTTAAAAATATATCACTAACGTAACAAACAAAGTTGAAATTCCATTAATTGAAAATTATATTTAATCAACATTTCATACAAACAAGCAAACAAACAAACATTATCAAAGAGAACCGTACATTAATGTAAAATTCATTCATCATCTCTTTTTTGAAAGCGTAACTAAATCTCAATATACTTATGAAAAAACGATCACAAAAACAAACGTAATATTATAAATTTTTAATTGAATATAAATTTATCCAGAGAATTACAAACGGAGTAGAAATATTTACATAAAAAAAAACATTTTTTTTCTTTCTGTAAAGAAGAAGAGAAAAAACAAATATTAAATTTTTAACATAAACTAGAAAAATTATTCAAATATTATTATTCAAATATATCGATATACGCCCTCAGCAAGTAACATTCTGCAGAAGGAAAAAAAAAAAAAGAAAAAAATCCAATAATAATTTATTGCATGATAAAGAAACTAATTATCATTATTAGTTACGTTTAAATTTCCGCTATATCTATTCAATCGAAGAAGAAGAAGAAGAAGACTCTGTAATGAGCTAATAACATAATCGATACTTAACAGCTGCACAGAAACAGAGACTACAGCTGAAAGTTATATGAAGTTTCAAACTCGCTAGGATGATTAGATTGAAACTGCAAGAAGGAACGGGACACAAAAGAGCAACAAACACGAAAAGAAGTAAAAATAAAAACATTTTAAGGGAGGAGGCCTCTGTTATAATTGAAGTTTAAAAGAAAGTTTTTTATGAGTTCATCTAACTAAAAAGAAGGCTATTCCTAAGGAGCTGAATTTTCCATTTGTCAAAAATTTTTCCTTAAAATATCTTAACAGACTGAGTTGCAATCACGCAAATCCTTTGGCAATATGTCTTCTAAACGAAACCAATGAGCTAAGAGGTTTAAGAAAAGCCTTTGTGTAATAAATCTTCCATTTAGGAATTAATTAATATTTATTCCTTAAAATGCATTAAAATTTTCTTAATTTATAAAACTCCTTTTAAATTATTTATACATTGTATCCGTGTTGTTATGTTGTTCTCATTGCGGGATAATAATCTCTGTTACTCACCATGTGATGACATTTACTTATTATTCTTTTGGATAGATTGCAAATTAACGTTATAATGTGAAAAAAGAACAAAAAAAGGAAATATCCGTTTATATCAATATAAAACATGGAACACGAAATATCTTACCCCAATTAAAATGCTCAGACTACAGTTTAAATGAGTTTCATTTAATTGGGTTTCGCCACTTGTTCTGGAGGACAAATTTTTAACACATATTTACACTCTTCTCACGAACAAGATCAAATGCACAAGAGAAGGGAAATGAAAATTGTGACAACAACAAACAATTTAAAAGAAAAAAAGGTTATAACTGTAATTGCTAAGAGAGTGAAAATTGACTGCAAATAAAAAAAAAGAAAGAAAGCTATTGAAATTGGCTGGAAAAGGAAATAAAGAAAAAGAAACAGAAAAGTACATTCGGCTGTACCGAAACTTTATCTCAAAAAAAAGATCGGGAGGAACTGTATTTCGATACTCTATAGTATGGAGTAGGCGTGGCAGATTTTTTTCAATTTTTGTGAAATACTGTCGAAATGTTTATGAATAGTAAAGACAAGACCAAGAAAGCGAAGATGTTCTCAGTGCCTCCTTTGACCAATTTAGGCCAGATCTAAGAGCTTCCAATCTTTTTTCAAAATTTCATCGATGATCCAATGATTATCGCGGATATTAGACAGATAAGCAGATAGACAGATGGGCAGACGGACGGATGGATACGTTTAATTGGGTTCCGAATTTGATACCGATCAAGAATATTTGCCTTTTATGGGGCTACTGAAGCTTCTTTCTTAACGTTACAAACGTTTTCAGAAACGAAAACTCAACTATTATATCGGGTAGACGTGGTCGATCCTTTCCATTTTTGTACCGATATTGAAGGGTAGCTAGATCAATCAATGCGGAATTTTTTATAAGCCTGCCTGCCTATGGTTTATGATTAATAAGCAAAGATTCGTCTTTCTTTTCTTCTTCAAAACAGATCTATTCTTAGTTTACTTCATACTAAGGGCGTGTCCTTTGACCGACTTGGGCCATTTTCAGTACCAACCTACGCGCAAGAATACCGAATTATTTTGACAGTTGCGGGAGTGTCTGTTTGTATAAATTTTTCATCAACAAGCTAAGGATTATTAGACAGAATTTTTTAATTATTGTGGACGTAAGGGGATTGCGGACTTTTTATGTCGCCCTTGTAAACATTTTTTGTCGTAAATCCGATTGTAAGTATTTCACTTAGGACCTTGATCTGTCGTCGATTAAAAATATATATATTTCAGATTAAATTTTCCTTTCAAAGGGAGGAGAGAACATGAGAACATATCTGAATCGATTTGGATTTCTTATGCTATCTGATATATTATAAATTACTTCGATCCATTTGAGGATACTTTTACAAATAATAGTAAAAAGCGAGACTTATGTAAAAATATTGTAGACTGTTAGACGTTTCTTTCAATGGATGTGATAAGCAACAAATATGAGTCATGAGAAGCATGACTTTTTCTTGGCAAATAGTTATACATAAATGTTCTCAAACCCTTCTTGAGAATTCTTAGTTAACGATACTTCTCTCATCACTTACTCATTATATTTATTTTGAATTTCGGAATTCTTTAGCGATTTTCATATTTATTGTTATTAAGTTTTTATGGCTTAAATATTTTGTGCTCTTCTTCCAGTTGGTTGTTTAGTCCATTCCTATGTGATTTATGGAACAGTTTGGATGTGTATTTCTCAACTGCAAGCATATTACATTTGTGCTGCATATCAGTGGATAGGTAAGCTTGACGTATATTCGTAATAAAAAGTTAAACCAAACGTAAGTCTAAACTGCAAACTAGAGCAAATCCAAAAGTTCTTTTTTTTTTTTTAACTAATTTTTTTGTATAAAATTTATCGTTTACCATAACTTGTGAAAACTCTAACATTTTCAACTTTATATACAAATGTATACATATATATATATACATGTATATATATATATTTGTGCATATGTATATAGCATTCGTTACTTACTGAATGTAATGCCGACGAAGAATAAATATTTTCAAGCATTAGCACTTTAATGTTATTGTCCGAAATTTTTTTCGCTTTCCAATTTACCAACACAAATTTGTTTTTTAATATAATGACAAGCAACCATTACTCTCACTCTCTCTCTCACTCTCTCTCTCTCTCTCTCTCCCTCTCTCTTACTACTCTTTCACTCCTTAGAGGAGGTCGTTCGTACTCTGACTGAGTGCTATTGAAGAAAATAGAGTACGTTGTGCATACTAATGGCATTTCGACGCTACTCTTGCACTACCCATTACGGCCTGGATAAATAAGTCTGAAAGTAATGGTTGCTTTATAAGGTTAAATAAGAAACTATTTACGTTTTAACCCTTCCTTACCCTTCCGTATTATTACTCCATACCATTTATTATACAGTTTAAATATCAATACGGCAACAGTCTGATGATTAAGAAGTAAAAACAACAAATTTCTGTTGAGTGCAACATTAAACGAAAGGAGTATTTAAGGAAAAACAAGAGGGAAAACAAAATTACAAATACGGGGGATTATGTAGGTTATGGCTGATGTTCACTCGTGCATGTGTGTAGTATATACACTGCTACTATACGCACTGACATAAAGAACCCTGAACAAACAAATCTTAAAAAGTCATTCATGTATTTGAAAAGCTAAAGAATCTTTTGTGAAAACTGAAGAGGGTTTGATTTCACAGTGGCCGACACAACAATTGGTAACATATGCTTGCTCGTGGCTCTAAAGTATGGCCAACTTAGATAGAGAGCACTTGATTTGTAACATTTGTCGATGGATAGAAGAAGACTAAGTAAGCAAAACGCAAATGTGAATTCCACTCGCATAACTTCGACAGTTTACCAACGATTTTAGATGATAGTTTGCCTTTATTGTCGACGACGATAAATTGAAAGAGATTTCTGTTGTGTGTTCCTTTCTTTTTAATCTCATCATTACATTGTTTCGTTACAGATACTATGCAATTGTTAAGCCTTTAAAATATCCGATTAGTATGACAAAACGTGTTGTCGGTATTATGATATTAAACACATGGATATCGCCGGCTTTGTTATCGTTTTTGCCCATCTTTATTGGCTGGTATACCACCGATGATCATAGAGATTTCGTTAAAAAACATCCCGACCATTGCCAATTCATTGTCAATAAACCGTATTGTGTCATCTCGAGTTCAATTTCATTTTGGATACCGTGCACCATAATGATATTCACATATTTGGCAATATTTCGTGAAGCAAATCGCCAAGAGAAACAAATGATGATGCGTCAAGGTAATGCGATGTTAATGCATCGGCATTCAGCTGTAACGGGAAGTAAGTACCACTGACGGTTGAAATTTTTATTTATTAAAGTTTTTGATACATGTTTGATGCATGTTTGATGCACATACATAAATAATCATATTTAAGAAATATTTTCTCCTCAATGTGAACGGAAGCTTACAGAAAAAGAAACTTTTGTTAAAGAAAAACAAAAGTTTTTTTTCCTCTTGTTATCGATGACTAACAGGCAGGTAGAATGAAACTTTTACATAACATAACTAAATATTTCAAAAATTAGAACTAAGTTTTCAAAACTACTTTCCAGAGATTGGCAGCGCTAAAAGCGTCTTTACGCGAATACTTGTTTCATATTTCTTCTGTCCTTCATAAACCTGAGTACCTCTTATATTTTTAGTGACATTAAATTGGAAATGTTTTTGCTAAATCCTGTCTTTTAATATGCTAAATCCCGGATTCCTGCTTTGGTTTAGCGTGAGTACATACGGTATGAAAATCCAACCCGACGATGCACCCAATCGTAGGAGTATTTCGACGAACGATAGCTGGCATTCCGCAATTCGAGGGACCAGAATAAATTTCACTGGGTATAGTCCAGAATTTCCGTTTGGCGAGAGTTTTTCCCATCTGAAACCTCGCAATCGTCACGATAGTTCCCGAGTCTCAGAATCTCTTCAATCAGTGTTTAATCCCCTTTAGGCAACCGAATTCTCATGAATTCGATTAGACCTTTGAATGGTACTTTTATGAAATTTTTTTTTTCACTCCTATACTAGGTTCTAAATTTGTAAATATCTATATATATATAAATGTTTACT
>KK351255.1:271847-324054 GCA_000671755.1 Glossina brevipalpis | reverse complement strand
AGCCTCATATAATCATTCGGCATTAAGCAAGATATAAAAATAGGACCAAAGTTTAAAATAAAATGATCGATTTTTCTTATATTTTGAATTTAAAAATTACAAAAAAGATTTGAAAACTACGTGGCTAAATGGAAATCGCTTAACTAATAAAAAATTTAAATGAAGAAAAAAAAAAATAAATGTGAGGGTATTGTTAAGCGACCGGTTCACGTGGTGGAAATGTACTTTAAAGACTTTCCCTTATGTGACCAAATTTATAGCTCCGTTTTCTTAGGCTTGCCACTGCGATCATAACCCTGCAGCTCATCAGTGGCATACTTGGCAATGAATTTAATAAAGTCATCAAGCTCACGACCTTCATTGTATGGTACAGGCTTCTCTTTTTCATCTTTGGGCAGCCAAAATAATGTGGGAAATCCGCGTACAGTAAAATCAGGTGGCACGTCATTGGCTGTAGCGTCCATTTTAACAATTGCCACTTCTTCATTTTGTAATTTTTCCGCTAATTCCTCATAAATTGGGGCCAATTTTTTGCAATGTCCGCACCATGGAGCATAGAATTCAATAAGCGTATCTTTGCCGTTATTTAAAACAACTTCATCAAAATTTTTGGCTACAGCAATTTTGACGAAAGTCTCGCTACTCTCAGGTATTGGTTCGGATTTGATATATGGATCCAATTCATCCTTTAACAACTTCTCAGCAAAACCATTTAGATTTTCGACCGAAAATTCGTCTTTCATGGCGTATTTTAAATTTTTGGCATCACGAGCCAATATAACTGGCTTATCTCCGACAAAATCATAACCGTACTCATTTAATTCGTGCTGGAAATCGTCTTTTGCGCTAATGGCAAAATTGAGTTTATTGATATATTCTTTAGCGACTTTTAGAATGCGATTACGCCAGTAATTAGTACCCTTTGTATTCTTCACGTAATCGACAGCGTAATAAGCCGTTATTAATGGATTTTGGAAGTCGCGTAAGTTCTCCTGAGTGCGATGACCGACCAAACCATGACTATAATAAGAAGCATAAATTGATAACTTTAAATATTAGTTCTGATTAATAAATCGTTATGTACTTACTAGTTATCTTTAATAAAAGAGCCCAAATCTGATTCCGTTGCACCTTCGAATTTAATAGTAGATTCTTCGAATTTATTGGCTAAATGGGGGGCACGTATAAGTACTATAATATCGCTTTAATTGAAAACACATATTTATTTAATTTAAATTCAATATATATTTACTTCATCTACTTACAAGTGACCACTTTTTTCCAATACGTCAGCATTTGTGGTATGACCGAAACGATATTTTTCACGATTTTTGTCGGCAAACTTTAAGAAAAGTTTAGCTAAACTAGAATCTAATGATGCGAAGTATCCAAACAATGTTGTTTCTTTGACGCTTAAGAATTTCTCGTATTCATCAATTTCACTTAGATGTTTAGAAGCTGGTCCCACTTGCGCTCGCATATATTTAACAATGCCATTCGCCTCACGCGGGCCATTGTAATCTTGTGATAAATCACTTCCCTTGAATATTTTCAAGGTTGGATATCCTGTAACCGAATATTTATTACATATTTCTTTGCCAGCTTCAGTACAGTCCACCTTAATAAAAATCAAAAAAAAAATCAAATTAACATTATCCATACTACTAGGGTGTCTTTTATCACATACTTTCGCCAAAGTGATTTTAGGGTCATCATCACGAACCAATTCTCCTGCTTTAGAATATTCGGGTTTTAATCTTTTGCAGTGCCCGCACCTAAAAATTTATTATAATTAAAATTTTATAAATTCATTCACTAACTCAATCTATCCAGATAAATTCTAAAATTGAAGCGCAAAACACATTGATTTCTAATAATATGATCGGAACAAGATAAAACGATAACTTTAACCATTTTAATATATTTCCACATTTGATTGCTGTGGTGTTCTTTATTGTTTGTACGATTTTGCTCAAAATGGGAGATTATAGAAAGAATATGACTTCTTGGAAAGCTACTGACAAGTTGTAATCTTGTACCTACAACGAACTCTTGCATTTTCAAGATTTGCATGTCGTGAAGGAAAGTTTTAAATTTGTATGGGAATAATATGAATTTTTTCATTATTCTTTGGATTTTGAACTTCCCTCCAAATCCTCACTGATGATCAATTTACAGTAAATTGCATAAACATTAGTATTTTACTCTTAGATTTTTAAGAAGCAAATTAAATTTTGTCTGTTGATGTTAGTTCACCTGTCCCGTGGGATAGTCGTTTTTGTTCCACTCATAAGCGCAATATTTGTGGTTTGTGGAATGGCTCGCAAAAGTGACAACAAAAGCCGGAAGATTTTCATGGTCAATCCCAATTTTGAGGAAATTAACTAACTTTGTTACTGTAAACAATTTTTGAGTGACAAGACCAAAATAAATAAAATTAATTAAAGTTAACGGCAAAATCTATTCTCAATTTAAGAGTTACCATCTTTTTCTTTTATCAAAAAAAAAAAAAAATTATATCCAAAATTTGCGTTTTACTTTGTTTTCTCCTAAGCATAATTTTGATTCTTACTGCCATTACTGTGAGCCGCTGCTTAATATACCCAATGTTAATATATACATAATATATATATATATATATTTGTGTATATATGTATGTGCGTATACATATATAGTTTTAATGGATCACTTTTACATTTTCTAAAAAAACGTCATGCAATAGAGATCCATTTATGCTGATCAAGAATTGGGCGCTATAATCCATAAATGATGACGTGTATAAAGTAATCTTTAAATGTTCAAATGTTTTTACTTAATCGTTCACTGAGTCACCTACGTATATTAGTAAAAAAAAAAAAAGAAAAAAAACTACTTACCAAGGAGCATAGAACATTACTAATGTAGTATCATGTTCGGATAATGTTGATGAGAATGTCTCGTCCGTCAATTCTAAAACATGTTCCTCTGCTCCGTACGCCAAAGTTAATGTTAAACAAAATACGACTATTTTGTACATTTTGTTCCACGGCTTTTGTTAATCTATACTATGACTTATAAACAAATTTATGATAAATTTTTAATATTCACTCGAAATGCACGCTCGCTGGCAAACCGGCAAACAAATTGATTTTTTCAGATTAGAAAGAGAATTTGAGAATTTATAAGGTGAACATTTTTACGGCCACGTCACTCAGGCGAGATTTGCAAAAACAACGTTACCATGAGCAAAAAAAAATACTAAAAGTATTATGCAGTAGTTGATGGTAATAATTTTACTAATTGCATTATTCTTGCTTTTAATAAAAAAGAAAAACATTTTAATTAATAATGTGATATTGTAATTTTCATCAGTGCATGCAAAAAATATAGAACAACATATTTTGAATTACAATGCAAAATTATTGCTAACGCTTATGTTTTCAATCAAAGCAAATGCAAAATAAAATCTTTTTTTTTTTTTTTGGTTTATACAAAATAAGCATCGATCTCCAGTATTTTGGTTATTCTTTCACTAATTGGTTACAAGACTTTCTTCTTGGACGTTCGAGAAGAAAGTGCAAAATAGAATTACCTGAAATTCTATAATTTTCTTTTATGTTGTTTTAGTTCGATTTAATATATTAATTAATCAGATGTTTTGTGTTCGCAAATGAACAATTAAGTTTAAGACCTTTCTTCGTTGATTTGTCAATGATATAAAAATTAGTTTTTTTATATTCCGAAATCCGGATATTTTTTTATCAAATCTTGCCAATAAAGTGTGCTAAAAAGTACCACTTAAAGGATTTTAGTTCTTCTTATTTCATTAAAATAATTTCTAGCATTTTATTATAATGGCATTAATAAATAATAAAGTTATATTCGGCTACGAATGAATTTTTTATATCCACCTTTATCTTAAAAAACGAAATTGAAAATAAAAGGGTAAAATTAAATTTGAATATTACACAATATTAGGCGTATACGGTTAATTTTTGTTATTTTCACCCTACACCTATGCCTTTGTTCTGTTGTAGCTTATGAACAAGGAGCCAAAATTCAGAAAGCATTTCTTTTCAATAATTCAAATTTACGTTCTAGTATTCTGCGTTCAACGGTGCCGTAGTTTATTTGTGATTGGATTTGTTCTGAATTAGGGTTTTTGTTCAATGAATATCGTCTTTTTCGCAGTTTACGTTTACCGATGGAAATTGTTTGATGGAATTAACGAAATCTCACTTTATAATTTCAATCTAAATATATTATAATAATAATATAAGTACTGATAATATATATATACAATGTTGCCATCCGCATAAGATTCTTCGCAAATGTCACAGTATTTTAAAATAAATAAATTTTGTGTACAATATATTCAAATTCTAGCCAAACTTTGCAGCACTTTCTACAGTAAAGACAGGGAAGTCAATCATAAAACAAATGTTCGATAAACATAATATCCACGTTTGCTCTTCTCTAATTATTGTGTTAAGCTGGCTTCTGGAAATAATTTCAATTCACATAAATTTTCTATAAAAGTGTTGCGAAAATTTAAATCAAGCGTTTTAAAGACATTGTAAAAGATTCGAATAAGAGAGCTTTGCCTCTTGAAGTTTGATGTGCAAACTAGATATATATAATCAAATCAAGTAAGTTTTAAAAAATGTTAACCTTCCCTGTAAATAAATTGCTTGAACATATCTTGTATAAATTCGGAGCACGAAATAGAGTAAATTTCATATGAAAAATGTCGCTCATTGGTGCAGAGAATTACACACAACGCGCCGAAAAGCCGGAATTTCAAATTGCCAGGGTTAACTAATTCATAGAAAATTGAACTAAATCGATGACAGAGTTTACTTTCAGGAAAACGTGATATACCCATCTCTTTCTACACTATATTGAAAATTTCTCATAGAAATACTATGAAATGCTATGTTATACGGTCCGGCTTTTGGCGTTGTTATTAGGTAAAGAAATTTTTGCTTCGATCAGATGATTTTTGTTTATTACGCAAAGCATGGTGTGTGACGGGTTGCAAGTGTTGTATTCATTTAATTTTTTTTTCGTATAATTGTAGGCGTCCTTAATGCCGCTATTTTTTTGAAGAAGGGGACGATAGAAATTTTGGTGTTATTAAATTTTAAATTTAAAATTTTTTTTTTAAAATTTTTCATTCTGTAATAGTCTATACTGGATGCGATTCTTATTCATGTTGATATTGTTCTGATCAAAGTGAAAGAAATTTATTTGGTTCAATTTCTATTGCGAGGTATACTAATTATGTCTGGCGAGTTGTCTAGCATTACTGACGAGACCAGCTCATCTAACGCTAATGAAGTACGAACGACATAGTTATCCTCAATATCATAGAATTTAATATTTTTTTGTTTCTTTTTTATTTTTAAATTAGCATAAAAAATCGGAAACGAAATCTGATAAAGCTTCACGGTTACGTTCACTAATAGTCACTGAATGTGGATTAAAAATCACAACCACCGAAAATTATTTGAAACGTTTACAAAACCTGCGCAAGGAACTTAATTATATTAACGAAACCGATTGGATGTATGAATCGTTAGATAAGAAAACTACATCGTAGAATCATCATCACCACCAATTCACCATGATATCGATGCTTCGGAATCTGTGGACAACTTCGGAAGAGAGAAAAAACAAACTAATAGAGAAGTACGAGGAAGAACAGTCGAATTTTGATAGAGAAATTGCTAAGGAGATAATTGACATTGACGGTCAGGCAGCAACCTCTTGTATGAATGATGTTGTTCAAGAAATTGCAACCTCAATTTGTCCTGTCGATACTGGCGCGCCAAAGGAGAGCGAATGTTTTAAAAATATCGGTATAGTACTTGATACGCAAATACAATCGAGACATAGATTTGTAACCATTTTCTCATTGCAATGTAGGTACTGTCACCAGTATGAACAGTGATCATGCAACCATAGATAACGATATAGTCATGGAAATAAATACGTTATTCATTCCACATGAAATGAGCGTAAACTGCAAAGTTGAATATTTAGCTTACAAGAATAATTCTACGGGGCAATATAAAGTTTGTAAGCTTCTACGTATCGTTGAAGACTCCTGGGATGAAGGAACGCTAAGTGACATACAGGTATAATTGAAATGTTTTACAATAAATATTAAAATCAGGATATTTATATATTCATTTCTATAACAGAATGAAGAAGAGATTGAGAAACCTGTATATTTTAATACATATCAGCGTAATATTTTGGGCTTAATAACTGATTGCAAATCCGATTCGATTCTTATTGATACCGATTACAAAACAATGAGTGTTCGCGTCAATCATGTAAAAATCAATTTTGTTCCCAAAGAAGGCGACAGAGTTAGTGTTTGCTGTAACGTTCAATGTGACGATGATTTTGTCGATAAACAGGGAGAAATTTTGGATCAAATTAGTGTGGACCCAGCTAGTATACTAATTCGGCAGAAATGTACGGTTAATCTCATCTGCTCGAATTGGGGCGTTCTCAATAAAAATGCATACTTTACATTCGATATCCTCGAAAGTGGCTGTAAATTAAATGAGGGTGATGTGGTGAATGCCGATTTGATAGAATGTGAAAGGGTTTGCTTTGCAAATACATAGGCAATGTTGTAACAGAAGAAATTTTCAATTAATCTATTTATAGGGTGAATATGTGTGGCGTTGCATTAAGTTGACGTTGCTAGAGAGTAGAACCGATCAGGCGCCACCGAAAGTGCGTTTGACCCCTGATTCCCGGTCTGAAAATAGGGCTGTTGATGTTAGTCCTGATGTCACTAAAGTTTTCAGTTCGACCTTCCAAAAGGAGGAATTGGAATTTTGTTGTACCAACAATTGTGATCGTAATTTCCGAGTATTACGTATTGAAATTCTCGCAAATAAGCATAACCGTGGTCTGCTACGCTTAATTGATGCTGAATTGGCCAATGGATTTGAACTACGGCCTAATGAGAAGCGCTCGTTTAAATTTGAGGTTCAATCCCAAGCGTATGGTGACTTTCATGCGCGGTTTATGTTGCACTTTGAAACATTTCGCGTTAAACGCTCCGTTAACATTGTGGTTTGTGAAAACGAGAAACAGGCTGAAGCTGTAAGGAAAAGTTTGACCGAAACGCATCGTAATTGCAAAATCCCATTCAATCGTAGAAATGTGTCACAGAAATCCCGTTTCTATGCTAATCAGGTAAGGCGTGAATAGTAACGTTTAATTTCATTCAATGCAATCAGTTCCTTTCAGATCTGGTCCAAAAATTCGGAAACTATACCAGGTGTTCGCACGCAACCCAAACGTCACTTTATTGCTAAGCGTATCGGAAGCTTTGAAGTCCCAGAACGCCTAAAACGTGCATATCTTACTTCAAATAGTAAAAAGGATATGTTGGAAAACATTGAATACATGTTCCCTAGTCTTACAGAAGAATTAGCCATATATAACTATGTGAATCGCTTTCAAACTCTTATATATTTAGAAGAGATTGAGTGTTTTGTCAACTTTCGTACGTTTGATCGTGAACGGGCGCATTTCACTCGTGAGGGAGAGTATTTATCTTTGACTATAGAAAATCTTTCTGAACGCCGTCCTTCATTGGTAATCGGAGACGTTGTAAAAGCCAAAAGCCCCTGGGCCGAGGGCAAAGATGCGGAACGCATGTACGAAGGAGTGATTCACAAAGTGCTTTTTAATCGTATTTTGCTTAAATTTAATGCCGATTTTCAAGAAAGATATAACGGCGAAGATTATCGTTTAGAATTTTATTTCTCACGATATAGCTATCGTAAACAGCACTACGCTGTCTCACAAGCAGCCAGATATCTAGGTGAAGAGTTTCTATTTCCTTCTCAAATATGTTTGCGGGAATGTCCTCAATTGGATGTACAGTTAAATGAAGAGGAAATGCTTTTGGTAGATAATTCTCCATGTAAATGGCACAACTGCGCGCTGAATCCTATACAAAAAATGGCCATAGCTAATATATTACGTGGAGAGGTTCACAATATGCCGTACGTGATTTTTGGTCCGCCGGGAACAGGAAAAACTGTAACCTTAGTGGAGACCATTTTGCAAATTGTTAAACTAATACCTAGTGCACGGCTTCTTGTAGGCACACCCTCTAATAGCTCTGCTGATTTAATAACGACACGTTTGATCGAATCTGGTGTACTCAAAATGGGTGAATTTATACGTTTGGTATCCCAAAATCAAATCGAAAAAGAACTTATACCAGAGCATTTGATGCGTTATTGCGCAACAGGGGATGTTGGTATAGATGACACATGTAAGGGAGACATGATTACAACTGAATCCGGACTCAAACTGAAATGTCAAATGAAATATTTAGGACGTCATCGTGTGACGATCGGAACCTGTGTTACCTTGGGAACCTTTTTCCAAATGGGTTTCCCAGCCAATCATTTTACGCATGTGTTAATTGATGAAGCCGGTCAATGTACAGAAAGTGAAATTATGATTGCCGTCGCTCAAGTATCAAAGGAGCGCGGCCAAGTAATACTTGCTGGTGATCCGCATCAGCTTCAGGCCGTTGTTATAAACCTATACGCTCTCGAACGAGGACTTTCAATGTCATTCTTAGAGAGACTTCTTTCGCGTGCTCCATACATACGAGATATTAAACGCTTTAATCTCACATGTGGTTTCGATCCCCGCCTTGTTACAAAATTACTCTATAATTATCGGGCATTACCGTCCATACTAAATGTTTACAATGAACTGTTTTACAATGCAGAACTGATATCAATGATTACGGAAGAGGATTCAAGGGAAGTTAAAATGTTGGAACAAATTCATCATATACTGCCACAATCGCCAAAACGACCGAAGACGCATGGCACGTTTTTCTGTGGGATATGCAGTGAAGAAAAGCAGGAAAGCGACTCGCCATCGTGGTACAATCCTCGTGAAGCGAAAAATGTAATTCCCAATTTCCAATTGCCTTCTTGCCTTTTTTTTATTCCTTTCATTTTCATAGGTCTTTCTGATGACAGTTAGATTGTATCGCAACAACATTAAACCTGAATCCATTGGCATCATCACTCCATACATGAAGCAAGTTAAACATTTGCGCAATCTTTTTATTGATGCTGACGTAGCTATGCCTAAAATCGGTTCTGTGGAAGAATTTCAAGGGCAGGTACGCCGTTCATAAAGAATACTAATGTTGCAATAAGCCCTAGTGTTCCTTTTTTGTTTTGTTTTGTTTTCTTAGGAACGCGATATAATATTAATTTCCACGGTGAGGTCAGGAAAAGGGCACATATCTAGCGATTTACGGTACGCCTTAGGTTTCATTCAAAACGAGAAACGGATTAACGTAGCGATATCTCGACCTCGTTACCTTCTTGTAATATACGGTAATCCAAAACTGCTCGTTTTGGATTCTCGGTGGCTTACCATAATAAAATACTGCGTTGATAATGATGCTTACTTTGGCTGTGATTTGCCAGCGATATCTGATTCTCCAAAGCTAGTCGAGGAGACATCCGAAAATCAAGAAAATTAGCTTTCATTTATCCAAGTATCCTAAATTAAGTTTACCTTTGCTTTGAGTGCATTACAAAATATTTCTTTTTTCATAAAAATTAATGTATTTTTTTTTTCAATTTTTTAGAATGTAAAAAATAAAATTATTCTGAATTATTTTATCATATAAAATTTTGATGACTGAGCTATTTTAAAAATTTCACTGGCACTCCAATGGTTGGTGCGTTGGTTTTCCATGCAAATCTAAATAAAAATAAACTAGCAAAGCAAAACTAAAGAGATAACAAGAAAATCTAACAACTTACCACTACAAATACGTCTGTCGAAGGATTTCGTAACTGTGAGCCATTGGCGGGTATTATTTTGGATTCTACTAGATCAAAGCCTGGTTCTATATTAACCAACTGCAGGCTCGAATTGTAAAAAATTGCGATGATTGCAGATCACTTGAAAGTATTGACGTGATTTGAAATCATTGTGTATAAATATTGAGGAGACGTACCCTTTATGATCCAAATTTAATTCAATCACTTCTGGAGTAACGCACCATGATTCTTTCTGGTTCTTTTTGTTTCCCGTCCACGTCATTGTTGCACACATTATTATCTTCGACCTTATGGGAGGAGACAGGAGTATCAGCCATATAAATTGATCTAAAGAATATTGTATCGTTGGTTTCCGAAGGAAAACTGGAGGTTGTTTCCATAGTGTCATTTATAAGATCATGATTTAAAGTAGCTTGTATTTCGGTCGGCTCGGAAAGCGCAAAACATGTCGACAAAAGAATTTGGATGGTCTTTCAGTTGCTTTAGCTCGTTTATAGTTTTTCTCCAGGAAATGATGTAAACATCTCTATGAATGAAGAGTATGAAGAGGTATTCTGGAACGCTGGTCTTTATTGATTCTTTGAAACAAATGTAGAAACCTTTGACGGCTGGCCTCATTTCCGTAAATCACACGTAAATTAGCTAAAGCTATTGCACTGTTCGCATTGACTTTCTTCGTGATTTTTCTGATAAGTTTTCGTTTTAGGCGGAAAATAATCCGTACTTCCATTGTGTTTCCCGCAGCAATGATTAATTTCTCAGGACGTATTTCAAATGTATCGCTAAGCCTTCGTCCAAAAAAAAGGATTGTTTATATTCAATTAATTAATTCATCGCATAGATATGTATATTAAATCCGTAATTATAGACGGTTTTAAATCCTATGGCCGGCGAACAGAAATTCATGGTTTTGTTTCAGAGTTTATTGCTATTACCGGTCGTCTTAATGGTACTGGCAAATCGAATATATTGGATTCGATTTGATTCGTCTTAGGTATCATGAATTTGGCGCAAATGAGAGCTACTTCATTGCAAGATTTGGTACATGAAAGTGGTCAATGCGTCAATGCGCCGATGGCACGTCAAAAAAACGACGGCAATGGGTCCATGCGCCGAAGGCACGAAAAAAAAACACACGGCAATGCGTCAATGCGTTCATGCGTCAATGCATCGACGGCACGGCAAGAAAAAAACGACGGCAATGCGTCATTGCGGCGCATTGACGTCAATGCGTGAATGTGTCAATGCGTCAATGTGTTTTTGCCGTGCTAAATATTTTATTCCATTGTAATTATGCCGGATGAGATTGCAGTCTCTTTGGTGCAGAATTAATATTTATTTATTTATTTATTTATTTATAATATTATATTATTATAAATTATTATAATAAATAAATTAAATTCAATTAAATTAAAAAGTACCACTTAAAGGATTTTAGTTCTTCTTATTTCATTAAAATAATTTCTAGCATTTTATTATAATGGCGTTAATAAATAATAAAGTTATATTCGGCTATGACTGAATTTTTTATATCCACCTTTATCTTAAAAAACGAAATTGAAAATAAAAGGGTAAAATTAAATTTGAATATTACACAATATTAGGTGTATACGGTTAATTTTTGTTATTTTCACCCTACACGTACGCCTTTGTTCTGTTGTAGCTTATGAGCAAGGAGCCAAAATTCAGAAATCATTTCTTTTCAATAATTCAAACTTACGTTCTAGTATTCTGCGTTCAACGGTGCCGTAGTTTATTTGAGATTGGATTTGTTCTGAATTAGGGTTTATTCAATGAATATCGTCTTTTTCGCAGTTTACGCTTATCGATGGAATTTGTTTGATGGAATTAACGAAAAAAATCGTCAGTATTACCATTCACATTATTCTCATGTTAATTCCAATCTAAATACATTATAATAATAATATTAGTAATAATAATATATATACAATATTGCCATTCACATAATGTTCTTCGCAAATGTCACGATATTTTAAAATAAATAAATTTAAATAAATTTTGTATACAATATATTCAAATCCTAGCCAAACTTTGCAGCACTTCCTACAGTAAAGACAGGGAAGTCAATGATAAAACAGATGTTCGATAACCATAATATCCACATTTGTTCTTCTCTAATTATTGTGTTAAGCTGGTTTCTGGAAATAATTTCAATTCATATAAACTTTCTACAAAAGTGTTGCGAAAATTTAGATCAAGAGTTCTTTTTTTTACGGTATTATAATTTTGGAGTGAATATTAATAATTTAAGGATGTCGGCTTCTATAGAAATCCCTCTAAGGGACACCGACGAGGTAGGTCTAAAGATTCGAAAACAAGCTTACACGATAACTCATATTTATGATCAACGAAAATTTTAGGTAATAGAAGTACATCCTGATCAATTACCAGAATGTCAGGAAGTTTTGGGTATTTTGCGTCAGGAACGTTCCCAATTAAATACTTGGGTAAATGTGGCGGTAAGTGCAGCCTTCTAAAATAAATTTAATTTAGTTCACTTAAGAAATTATTTTTTTTAGTTGGCCTATTATAAGCAAAACAAAACGGAGGATTTTATTCGTTTGCTCGAGACGGCACGCATGGAAGGCAACACTGATTATCGTGATTTTGAAAAAGATCAAATGCGTTGCTTCGATATGTTGGCGGCTCATTATGTACAGGAGGCCAATCGTGAAAAATCAAAGGATAAAAAGCGCGAACTTTTCATGAAAGCCACGAACTTGTATACTACCGCCGACAAGATAATTATGTATGACCAAAATCATTTACTGGGCAGAGCTTATTTCTGCCTCCTAGAAGGCGATAAAATGGAGCAGGCCGATGTTCAGTTCAATTTTGTACTCAATCAATCACCTTCAAACATTCCTTCTCTTTTGGGAAAGGCATGTATAGCCTTTAATAAGAAGGATTATCGTGGAGCTTTGGCTTTCTATAAAAAAGCTTTACGTACCAATCCAAATTGTCCGGCTAATGTACGCATGGGCATGGGCCACTGTTTTTTAAAAATGAACAATCAAGAAAAGGCGAAACTAGCTTTCCAAAGAGCTCTCGATCTTGATCCGAACTGCGTAGGAGCTTTGATTGGTTTAGCGATACTTAAATTGAATTTACATGAACCGGAATCAAACAAAATGGGAGTGCAAATGTTGTCGAAAGCCTACACAATTGATTCAACCAGTCCGATGGTCTTAAATCATTTGGCTAATCATTTCTTTTTTAAAAAGGACTATCAAAAGGTCCAACATTTGGCTTTGCATGCTTTTCATAACACAGAAAATGAGGCAATGCGTGCTGAGAGCTGTTATCAATTAGCGAGAAGTTTTCACGCTCAGTGCGATTACGATCAAGCTTTTCAGTACTATTATCAGTCAACACAAATAGCGCCAGCCAGTTTCGTATTACCACATTATGGTTTAGGTCAAATGTATATTTACAGAGGAGATACCGAGAATGTAAGTAATGTTTTTTTATAATGTTTTCAATTATTTATATATATATATGTATTTTTTATTAACAGGCTGCTCAATGTTTCGAAAAAGTTTTGAAAATTCAACCCGGCAATTATGAAACTATGAAAATTCTTGGTTCACTTTATGCAAATTCGAATTCACAGACCAAACGTGATATGGCTAAGAATCATTTAAAAAAGGTTACCGAACAATTTCCAGATGATGTAGAAGCGTGGATTGAATTGGCTCAAATCCTTGAGCAGAATGACTTACATGCTTCCTTAAATGCTTACGGTACAGCCTCCAATATTCTAACGGAAAAGGTGAAAGTTGAAATTCCGGCCGAAATTCTTAACAATGTGGCAGCTCTGCAATACCGCTTAGGTAATCTTAAAATAGCAGAAGAACGATTATTGGAGGCTTTAGATAGAGCTAAAAACGAAGCTCATAATGATGCTCAATATTACGAAGCTATTTCGGTGACCATGACGTACAATTTGGCCCGTCTCAATGAGGCCATGTGCAGCTTCGACGTGGCTGATAAATTGTATAAAGACATATTAAAAAAACATCCTAACTATATTGATTGCTATTTACGGTTAGGCTGTATGGCTCGCGACAAAGGACTGATATTTGTTGCTTCCGATTTTTTTAAGGATGCTTTAAATATTAACAACGATAATCCTGATGCCAGGTGGGTAGATAAAGCTTGGAAGGATAACATTTAAGCAAACTATTAATTTTGTTTTAATCAGATCTCTTTTAGGCAATTTGCACTTGGCTAAAATGCAATTTGCTTTGGGTCAAAAGAACTTTGAAACTATCTTGAAAAACCCTGCCACAGCTAATGACGCTTATTCCCTCATAGCTTTGGGTAATTTCTCTTTACAAACTTTACATCAACCGATCAGAGATAAAGACAAGGAGAGAAAGCATCAAGAAAAGGCTTTAGCTATCTATAAACAGGTAGGTTCTTATAAATAGCAATATTTGAGTTATGGGAAATATCTCAAGTCCATCATCTGAAATTTTAGATATTGGAATTGTGAAATATTTTAGTAATCGTTGCCCACAGTAGTCTTTTGATTCAGTTTGAAAACAATTTTAACAGTTTCTAAATCAATCTTACTGTTTCTTAGAGCGCAAGATATAGCTTCTGTATATAATGGGCATGCTAGCTTTGCGAATCACTTCTATCTTTTTATCAAAGGTTTAGATGATAATTTATTTTAAGACGCAAGTTTTTTCATAAGTTTTTGCAATCGCGCCACAAAAGATACAATGAGAGATAATCTTAAATCATTTTAGAACCAGATGTTGATTAATAGTACAAATACTTTTTTTTAGTCTTAATGTTTCAGCCAATTATATAGAAATACTTATCAATTTCTTCTTCTTCAGGTTTTGCGCAATGATCCTCGAAATATTTGGGCTACAAATGGTATCGGTGCCGTTTTAGCTCATAAAGGTTGCGTAATTGAAGCACGTGACATTTTCGCTCAAGTACGTGAAGCCACCGCGGATTTTTGTGATGTTTGGCTTAATATAGCTCATATCTATGTGGAGCAGAAACAGTACATTAGTGCCATACAAATGTACGAAAATTGTATGAAGAAGTTCTTTAAACATCATAACGTAGAAGTCATGCAATACCTGGCACGCGCTTATTTTCGGGCTAATAAACTAAAAGAAGCGAAAATGGTATTACTGAAGGCTAGACGTGTAGCGCCGCAAGACACGGTAAGTTGTGCTTCGTTTTCCAATCCATTCCAAGTACTTTTTTATTTTGTATTCTTGCAATTTTGCAGGTTTTATTATTTAATATTGCTGTAGTTTTACAACGTCTCGCTATGGCCATTTTGAAGGACGAAAAATCTACTTTGGAAATTGTTCTACAAGCTGTCCATGAGTTAGAATTGGCTCAAAAGTATATTTGATGACGATTACTTGACATTCTTTTAATTTTCATTATTCCCTACGTGCAGATACTTCCAATATTTGTCGGTATACGGTGATAAGGCACGTTTTAACATCGAAGTGGCCGGAATGGAAGCCAGTCAATGTCAGGATCTCCTGTCGCAGGCGCAATATCATGTGTCACGAGCTCGTCGTATTGATGAGGAAGAGAAAGCCTTTAAACGCAAACAGGAAGAGGAACGCTTAGCCTTTAGGTTACGTCAAGAAGAAGATCGTAAACGTCGCGAAGAGAAAGAGAAAACTGAACGAGAACAAATGCTCGCCAAACGTCAAGAGTATGTGGAAAAAACGAAAAATTTAATATTAACTCTGGAAGTGCCACAAGAAAAGGAACGCAAAAAGGGTAACTTCTTTATTATTGGTTTGAAAATATTTATGTAATTTGCATTTGTATTGTATTTCAGGTAGTGGTCGCCCACGTAAGGATGATTACATATCTGATTCGGAAGGTAGTGATATCGGTCCAAATGAAGGCCCCGAAAAATCGGTGAAAAAGAAAAGCAAAGGTGACCGTAAAAAGTCTGGCGGAAGTCGTAAACGCAAATCTATACGTGATAATTATGACAGCGATAGCGAGACCGGTCTTCCTAAAGAAAAACGTAGAAAGAAGCAAAAACTTTTGAAGAAGAATCAAGAGGATAAGCTTTCCGCCAAACAACGCATGAAAATTGTTTCGAAAGCTACTATTTCGACCAGTGAATCGGATAGTGACAGAAGCGGCGGTAGAAGTCGCAAACGTAGCCATAGTGGTAGTCGTAGTCGCAGCGTGACTCACAGCGCCAGTCGCAGTGGTAGTGGTAGTGCTAGCGGCAGTGATTCTGATGCAAGCGAAGGTAGTGCAAAACGACCTCGGAAGCGTATCACTTCAGGCAGTGGTTCCGACCGTTCTAAATCTGCTTCTCGGTCCCACTCGAGATCCCCTTCAAAGTCACGTTCACGCTCGCGCTCTGGTTCCGGGTCGCCTTCACGCTCCCGTTCACGTTCCCGCTCCCGCTCCCGTTCCCGCTCCCGGTCCCGCACCCGTTCCCGTTCCCGCTCTAGGTCAAGTACTCGGTCTAAATCTGGTAGCCGTTCACGAAGTCGCAGCGCATCCGGTTCTAAATCGAGGTCCCCAAGTCAATCTCATTCAATGTTGACACCTGCTAGCCGGTCTAGATCTAAATCTAAATCGAGCTCCCGTTCACGATCTCGTTCACATTCAAAATCACCCTCTGAGCGCAGCATTTCACTTCCGACCACAAGTAACTAATCAAATGATAAAAACATTATGTTCACTCGTATATTTTCATTTTATTAATCATAATGTTTAAGTGAATATTATTTCTTTAAAATATTGAAGTATTAAAAGAAGATTCATTTTATTATTTACAATATTAGTTCAGATTCATAATGCTTCTAGTAAACTAGAAAATATTATTAATATTATTAACTTGCCATTATGCCTAGAATTTCGGAATTCTCTATAATAAAGTCTCCTACAATGCATGCCATAGGTTTCGAATAACGTAATACGAAAGAATGATCGATTTTTTTAATATCCAATTCAGCGTCTATATCCGGAAATTGCTCTTTCAATTGTCTAAAATATTTTATAGGCACCCAACCATCCGTTGTGCCGTAATAAAATTTTAATAAATGCATATTCTCTTGTATAATGTCACTCTGTAAAGCACGTACGCGAGCCATTTCATCTTCTGCCAAAAAGACTACTTTTTCTACAACAGATGGTTTTGCATATTTCAATGCAGTACCAATAAAATAATTTGGTATAACAGCAAACCAAAAGTAAATTTGTACTAGAAAAATTTTCAAAATTTCAGGCAAACGATTAAGCAAACTAATGATAAATCCAAAAACTGAATATAATGGCAAAACAATTTTTGTGAAAATCCAGCCATTGGGTGATTCAATCATTCGTTCAATAGTCGGAAATAGCAGGTAACATTTCTTAATGCGTTTATGCACAGATTCATTGCGTAGAAGTTGCAATACCATCCATGCTCCTATGGAGTGACCAATTAAATGTATTTTAGTATTTTCTGGAACGTATTTTTCGATAAATTCAATCTTATGACGCACTTGGCTATCTAAATCGAAAAGTTCTTCGTTGCCCTTCAATTGAGGCACTTCACGTAAACTAGTTTCAGGAGGATTTTCATGACCTAAATGCCCTGAATAGTTTAAAAAAGTAGATAATAATATTAATCGTATATACATCATTTATTGTTAATAAAGCAATCACTTGCCGATCACCCACACTGGCATTTTTTTTTCTAATCGCTCATACAGTGCATTGCAAAATTCTGTATAGAAGCCTGTTAGGCCTGGATTTCCCGTTATACATATGGTCACTTCTTTAACATCCAAGCACTCTTCTTCAATCCATTTGCCACATGTTATTACGTGCGTAGGTATGTTACAAATATTTACAAATGCTTCTTTCATATTTTTAGACACTATTCGAGGGAATGATTTTAATATTCTATATAAATTAAAATAATGATATCCGGAAGTTAAAAAAAAACCGTACTTTTCTCGCTAATATAAAATGAGAATATTTCTTTAAAAAACAAAAAAAAATGTCAAGCTCATATAATTCGAATAAATCTTGACGTCCGCTAAGATAACACCAGATGAAGAACGAACAAAACTAATAAAATGATATGAATTATATTAAACTATTGGACGAATTTAGAAATTTGTGAAAGCTCCAAAGAGAATTAACTAGTAAAGCTAAGCTAGTGATTGAGAAGAGCTTTTGTGATAAGTGAATGTGGATGAAATTTTGCACTTTGCTTATCACTTCAATGGTCACGAATTTAAAAAAATAATAAGAAAACCTCACAGATACACTTTAATATCATTGTAACTTTACACGTTTATAAGAAATACGTAAAAATATCAAAAAAAAAAAAAAAATTTACATCTCTTTTTTCTTAAATAGCCTCTTACAGTGGGCCTTGTTTCTATAAGAAAATCTATTGAAACACATTGACACGTTGTTTCATTACCATTTCGTTTTTATGTACGACAAACAAATTTTGCGAATTTTAATTACCAAACACATAAAGAGAAATTGTATTGTTATTATTCAGCAATAAAATAAGAAAGTTAGCAAGTGTATCATCACCATAGATAAAATATAGTAAACGTAGAGGAAATAGAAGAAGAAACCAAATGCAATAATAAAAAAGTTCGATCTGATATAGATTAGCACAAAACGTTTTGCTAATAAAATATTAGATAATAATCTACGTTACGATTCTCCAACATTAGATCATAATGTGCAGTTATGTAACAATGAGCGAATCTGTAGAAGATTTTGAAAATATAAAAAGAAGATAAGTATCAAAATATTTTAATCATCAGTAAACTCATATTGATAGATGAAGTTAGAATTATAATTACAAATATGAAAAGTGAAGCATCTCGTCCAGATAACATCTCTCTTAAGGTGGTTAAAAGGTAAACGGTTAAAAGAATTCCAGTTAAAAAGATATGCTTGCTATTCAATGTAATCCTCTTACTAGAACATACATCACCATTTCTTAAACGTAGCCAAACGAAGTTTATCTCAAAATCCGTACCTACTAATATTAGGTTGGGGAAAAAGAACTCCATGCAATCTTATATGAACTTCAGGACTTTATTATTTAACATTTCGAATTTGAAAAATAATGGATTTCTTTTTCCCCAAACTAATATATATTAAAGAAGCTTCTAATAAGCGTCCCATTACAAATTTATCGATTCTAATAAGAATAATCCGCAAAGTTCTTGCAAAGAGATTAGAAATTCCCTTATTCACACAATAAACTTCAACGAGCTTTCAGCAAGATATGTGGATGCTTTGCTAATATTAGTTTGGGGAAAAGATAATCCATTATTTTCCAATTCGAAATGTTAAATAAAGTCCTGAAGTTTTTAAAAGATTGGATGGATTACCTTTTCCCCAACCTAATATATTATTCTCGATGAATGTTATAATAAAACATCAAGGGATAAAACGAAGACACCTTTGTATGTCCTCTATAGATATTACTAAAGCCTTTTGACATAGTTTCACACCATAGTGTTATAAGGAGTTTAAAATTGTTCATCGTTGATCTAAAATCTATGAATTATTATTGTGATAATTTATACAATGCTCTAAAATTGCATTAGAAGCAACACTTGAATTAAATATAGGGAAAATATCAGTTTGCAGAAGAGTTAAACAAAGAGACCGTCTATCCCAATACTTTTCAAATTTGTTCTTGATGAACTAATATCAATTCTTAGACATTAACGTTGGAGATATAGCGTTTAAACGTATTGCTTACGCTGATGATTTCATCCTATTTGCTTAAACACCAGAATATGCTGAACGTATGGTTAATTACGTCTCTGATATCCTTTCTAAACTAGGCTCATAAATTAATGCGAACAAAAGTAAAATTATTTGTTCGTAAACAGAACCCGGAAAAAAAAGTGCATATTTTAAATTTAAAAATTTTCTACACTAATACAAGATTAATCACTACACTCATCAAAATCCTTCATTGATAAAATAACCTATATACACCCTAATAAAACCATATCAGTGCTTCCCATCATTGTGGGTGTTTGAGGCGCTTGATGCCATTCAGAATAGAAGCAAATATTATTTCAGGTGTTATGAAGGAACGCATTAAAAATCACTCTAAATTTTTGCTACGTATGTTGGCCGCTATAAACGAATAATGGTGACGGCAGCTAAATATCTTACAGAAATTAGAATTATTCAATACCCCTTTTATTAAATTTTTCTAATTGTAATTTATTCTAATTAATTATCATTTTAATAAAAATGTCCTTATTAGCTAAATGTGTCGTTCTTTATTTAGTGGATTAACGAGATACTTTTTGTCTGTATCTAATGTCTAGCGAAATCATGGCCAACGGAACAAACTTGGGAAAATAAGAAGGATCTGTTGAACTTGACTCTAACCTGACAGTGTAAGGAGATATAAGACGCCTATACAATAAGTAGGAGATATTGTTCTCTAAGATTCATTATCGCCAATTGTGCCTTGATTAAGTGAAACGTATGTCATTACTTAGTCATTACAAGGATATATTTGTATATCTTACGGTTCTAATGCAAGCTTCTTGATCAAAATGCCGAGGAGTTTGTTATATATTCGTAAATAAATTTTAATAGGATTGTTTAGCACACATTTCGGTGCTTTTTCAATCAATAGTTCGAATTTTGTATAACTCAATACACAGGTATAATCAAATTCAAGGATATTGCCAGATAGGAAGATTGACTGGGACGGTACATCTTTCAAATAATAACGGTGCTGTTCCAAGCCATTCTTATATTTAATTCCTTATGCTGCCCTTCTGCATGAATATGAGCATAGCCAAGGCAATAATAATGAATATTCAGAGGACAAGCCATAAGACTATAATCGCGATACAACTATTGGTCTTTGAATTCTTATTAGAATCATAATATTTTTAACTATGGAAAAGTTAGTTCGTTTTATCAAAGTTATGGCCATACCCATACACAATCATTGTAGTTAAGATGGCTCGGATTTAAAATCTGCAGCAACTAAGATTAATTCTGAGCATGTGGAAATAGCTGATTATCTTAATTTAGCTGCCGATTTCGCTTATAATTTCGCTGACGGATTGGCAATTGGTGCGTCATATTTAATCAGAGAAAGTGTTGTAACAACCATAACAATATAATTTCACGAAGTACCACTTGATTTTAGCGATTTCTTATCACATCTGGTTATACGCACAAGTAAAAACAATTTATCAACCTATAAGACAACGGGTTGAAAAAAACATATTAAATTAATGAAAGGAAATTTCTCGCTAAAAACTCTGTCAAATGAAGTACGTAAAAGCAAATTCTGCATTTGGCAACTCTAGACATTTATGTCAAAACTGCATTACTAGTTCGGTGTGTGAAAATTTCTATTTTAGCATTATCACCATACATAAGCCTATAAGTGCTCATCTTATTGGAAATATAGGCCTTACTTAATCCGTACATAAGTTCATAAGGCAAAAAAGAAAAGGAACAACTTATTTCTAAAATGCTTCAATTAAAAAAAAGCAAAAAATCGCTAAACTTGAGCGGTTACACTGTTATCGTTCCTAGCATTTGCGTAGGTAATGCCGGTCAGCTGGCGTGCGATCTTTTAATATCTTCGAAACAATTAAAGCGTATTGGTACTATAAATCATGCAGCTTTAATACCTGTTTATGGTCCATCTGCATATGTACATGAACCTGAAGAAAAGGCAGCAGCTTGCGAATTATATGAAAGTGCCCAAGATAAGTTATTGGTTTTACAATTTCGTGCCCCATTTATATCCAAGCATATCAGAGATTTTCATCAAAAGTTAGCACAACTTCTCAAAGACTCACAAAGTGTCATCATATTGAGTGGAAGTTTCGGTTATGAAAAGCGTATTATAGATGGTCCATCGTATGAATACAAAGTTAGTGAGCAATTTAAAAGTCTTTATGTGGACCAACTAAATACAGCTAATTGGCGAGAATTCTTGGGTGAAACAATTTTTGGTGGAGGGAACGCTTTACAATTATATGGAGTGCTAGAAAATCATAATATACCAGTAATGATCTTGTTCCGCTACCTGCTCGATGGTGACAACTCTCTTGATGCTGCGCTTATTGTTATGGAATTGAATAAGCTCTGTAAGGAATTTTTAAAATTAAACGAAGAAAGTGAAGATGTTAAGTTAATTGTACCATCATCTTGGAAACTTCTATTTGGCAATGATTTTCCAGAATTAATATTTTGAAATTGTTTACATACTCTGATCTAACTTAATTGACTCTACTCAATGTGATTAATATCCTTTTTATAAATATTTGTAATATATGGTTCGGAATTCGGCAACTACAAAAAATATGAAAATTTGTTTACAACACACTTTGTTTGGAAATGAGAAAAAAAAAAAAAAAGAATCACCAGTGACATCAAGTAAGTAATTATCATATCACGATTAATGTAAATAGGTGACAGAATATTTTGTAATTTCCAAGTATCTTATGAGTAAGCTCTTGGATAGGTAATATATAAATACTACGTAGATTTTGTAAATACATATAGCGGATAACACGTATTATTTACAGACATGAAGTTAGCTTAAATTTAATATAAAAAAAAAAAAAATTACATTTCATCATTCATACGTTAATGGAACAAACATTGTCCAGACTCGCTCATAAATTTTATTTAAATCTTTACGACAATATAGATAAATAATTTCAAATTGATAAGTGTGAAATTTTGTAAAAAAAAAAAAAAAAAAATTTCAAAATTGTTTTTTTTTTTTTTCTTTACTATCATTATAGCTATCGGTGTGATTTTTACCTATCTGGGTAATTAAGTAAATAGATGAAAAATGTGGGTGAGGCATTATTACTTTTAAAAAGAATTATAGTATATAAATTTAATAATAAATAAACGGAATTATTAAGCGATGAGTTTCAGTTCATGAAAAGATATTTAGTTAGAGAACGCGTGCGATTAATAAATCGGCGGATATTTATAAATTGTTTACAATACGAACTTAAGTTTAGAAAATGATTTTTAAAAAGTCATTTAATACAATTAAAATAAATCATAATAATAATAATATCAACAAACGTAAGTAATAAAAACTCTTCGTGGTTTTTTGTTTTGAAATAAATTTTTTTGCCGAAATGTGTTTTATTACGATACGCGGAAAGCAATAAATAATCGTGGCGTGTAAAGCTCAGTTATAATTCCATTGATGAATGCTAATATTAACAATAACAATTATATAACGTAAACACAAATGTATTTTAATGAAATTAAATATGTGTGTACTGCTGTTGCCAGAATTAATTTCTATCGTGTTTAGTTTTTGTTTAAACAAATTCCAAATCACATATCAGTTTGTAATAATAATTTGTTGATAATATATACGAAGTAATTATTTTCACTTTCGATTGGTATGTGCTAAAAAGAAAGATCTCCTATTTTAAGGAAATGTGAATCAATAAGAAGGAATTTTCAGAATATCACTGAAGGAATTGTTACATAGATCAGTTATATGCGGTTCTGCAATTAATCGGAATAAATGGTAATTAATAAGTGCTTCCATGTTTAATCTGTGATCTTGAATTTTAAACATTGGAAGTAATTATACGTTGGAAGACACACTTAATATTTTTTCCTCTTATTTTTATTTCACGCAAAATCTACAGAAATATGCTTCGAAATATCGACTATAACAAATATTAGAAAATGGAGTCCTTAAGGCTTTGACCGCATCTTTTTACTTGTTTTGTGTTAAATTTATCATGTTACTCAATTTTTCTTGGGTTTAACGCTTTGCAACTCCTGCAAGAGATATAGGTTACGATGGACGTAATTCTCTCCAAAACCTTACGTATTAACTCCCATGTTTATAAAGTTTTTCTATCATGCATTTCGTTCCCTTTGGCTACCCTAGATATTAATGCTATCCATATCAAAGCTTAAGATACTCAACAATGATAAATCTCTGAAATATTATAAAAAAAAAACTGCCGCAAGCGTCTTTTGGTGGTTCGACATTTTGCTGTAAGACACTTGGTGTCACAAATTCATTCTTTGCATTCGCTAAAACATAAATCATATATATGAACAAAAATAAAATAAAAAGCGAAATGAAAGAAATTAATTCCAGTACGGAATACGAACATATATATACCATCGCCGAATACTTATCTTTTATTGCTGCTAGTATTGTTCCTATTGCTACGATGTAATACGTATTGCTAGATTCATGTATGTAAAAAAGTGATCCATCAATCGAAACGTATAACCTAAACCTTGATTGGAGGACAAATAGAGCGTAAGAAATAAAAAATACATCACAGAATTGTGTTTAATACTAATAATAGATATGAATTTATATTAGTGCGAATCAGTTTATAAAATTAAAACGGAAAACTTTTATTCTAGCGTATATTGTAACGCGATGGTTCATCATAAACTTCGTGAAACGCTTCCTTTATTACATAAATATATCACACAAAACGAGCAAAATTTTAGAAAAAGTTAGTTTCGTTCACAATAGCAATTAAATAATGATTTTTTAATTTTAAATTTATTTTGAAAACGTTATTCGTATGCGTACATATCGGAGATTCGAACAAGTTCTAAGAGAAGGTGTTAGTCCGCGTTTGATTAACAATGTTTTCAATCCATGTCTTGTAGTTTGTTTGATTAGAGTTTAAACGAAGATGTCCAAAAAATGGGTATTTACATAGATAGCTTCGAAAGAACAGTTGCCCATTTGACGCGAAATTTGAATTTAATCAGACATACTTTCAATAAAATATTTTTTACCCACTTTCTTGAAATATATACTTTTTCCATAAGAGAAAACGTTCGACTGTATTTGAACAGCAGAGATGTTTGTACGCATGCGTACGTACGTTTGTACAGGGAGATCACATCATGTAACTTTTTGTGATAGTCACTTTCTACTTTAAAATACAACTTTGTAAGAGATTGTGGCGGTAATTTTTCTTTTTTTGTACTCGATACCAATGCAAATTATAAAGTGAGACCAATTTTCGTGCTAATTTTGCAGTCACTTTCCAATTTGCATTAGCACTGAACATAAAAAAAGAAAAGTTACCGCTATAATCTCTTACAAGAGTTGTATTTTAAAGTAGAAAGTGACTATCAAAAAGCTCCATGACCGCCAGTTATATTTATGTACACGCTATATAAATAAAAGATAATTACGTCGTATAATTAATGTAAATCTTGCAGCAAATTACTTCGGAGTACGCCATATTCAGGCTTCGTTTTTGTTCTTTGGCATATGTTTCGGTTACTTTCTACGGGTGAATATATCAGCGGCAATAGTACCGATGACTCAACCCAATTCAGAATATATCAGTTATGAATATTGGGATTCTCGGACGAAAAGTTTAATATTAAGCAGCTTCTTTTGGGGTTATGTGCTGGCGCAAGTACCGGCTAGTATATTGGCCAGGCGTTTTGGAGGCAAAGTTGTTTTAGGGGGAGCTACTGCCGCAGGTGCCTTAATTACTACTTTTCATCCCGTAGCGGTTGTTAAAGGCGATTGGAAATTACTTTGCTTTTTAAGGGTTCTAGTAGGCTTAACGCAAGGTGTAGTCTATCCTTGCCTGCATACTTTGTTGGCTAAATGGGTGCCACACACCGAACGAGGATTTCTGTCTGCATTTGTGTATTCTGGAGCACAATTTGGAACGGCCATCTTATTGGTTATAAGCGGTAGTATATTCAATTCAAATATGCGATGGCCGGGAATATTTTATATATCTGGTGGTATTGCTCTACTATGGTCTATAATATTCTTAATATTTGGCAGTGATTCACCTCGCAATTCAAATAATATTTCTAAGCATGAAAGGAACTACATAGAAGCATTGACTGGTGCTGATGATCAACAAAGTCAGGTTAGTGTTACAATATGAAAGGTTCATAAAATTAAAATTAAATTCATTAAATTCATTGTATCTTATAGGATATGGTGGTCCCGTGGAAATCTATATTCACCTCTATACCATTTTTTGCTTTAATCGCAGCTCATTGTGGTTTCACTTGGGGATTTTACACTCTTTTAACTGAAGTACCCACTTATCTAAGTAGCGTATTAAATTTGGATATCAAATCTAATGCACTATTATCTGCTCTCCCATATTTTGTTATGTGGATATTATGTTTAACTTTGAGTCCCATTGCTGATCTTTTAATTAATCACCGTATTATCAGCGTGACCGTATCGCGGAAATTATTCAATTCAATCGGTCAATGGACTCCAATGGCTTGTCTTATAGCACTCGGTTATATAAACCAAAATGCAATAACGTTGTCTATAGTTTTACTTACTATAGGAATTGGATTTAACGCTGCTTCCTTTTGTGGTTATTTAGTAAATCATATGGATCTATCCCCCAACTTTGCGGGTACATTGATGGGTGTTACGAATGGAATTTCGAATCTGTTATCGATTTTCGCTCCATTGGTGGCAGGGTCCATAATACAAAACAACGAAGAAGATCCCGAAGAATGGCGAAAAGTATTCTTAATAACTGCTACGTTTTATTTTTTATGTAATTTAATATTCGTGGTGTTTGGAAAAGCAACCGTTCAGCCATGGGATACTAAATTGACATGCGTTACATCAGTCTCAACCAATTCGATGCCGACATCAATTAGCGCAATTGCCAGCGAAAATAGCTTAACAACGTTGACTGACTAACTGATTAGCAATTATTGTTAAGAAAAAAACTTAATTCTAGTAGTGATAATTTAGTAGTTATTTGCTTAAAAGTCATAACACTTGCCATTGAAAGTTCGATAATTTTTGGCGGTTAGTTAAAATAATGTAATTACAAAGAAAATATTTTTTAGAAGGTTTTCTTTAAAAAAAAAGAAAGAAGAAGCTAAAATTAATAACTAATATTTGTGGCTCTTATAATATTTCCTGTCATTAATTATATTATTTTTACAATTTATATTTGATGTCCTGAACTCGCTGAAAAACGGAGAACATACTCCATAACACAGCACACCAACTAATTAAAATGGTGCCGTAAAAAACCGATGTGTATGCCATTTTACTACCTACCGGTATTGACGCCTTCAAGGAAGATACGATACGATAAATTGGCGGTAAAAGTATCCAGTTGCAGTTTTCATTATCAATGCTTTGATTTGTTTGCGGACTTATATTCAATAGATCACAGTCTAAGCAATATCTCCTGTTAGATTCTAGCAGGGTTTCCTCACTACTTGAGCACTTGATATACATAATTGGCTTTGTTAATTCCACAAATGAAAAGCGGCTGAAAAAAAAAAATTTATTATCAAAACTAAAAAAAGCTTTATATTGCATTTACCATCTCTTACTTGACAGGATGAGGAGCATGATAACGATAATGTATAGGCAAAATTAAATTATCTGCAATTTTTGGTGCTGCTCGTAGGTAAACATCAAAAGGTTTTGCTTTTTCAGTAGGTACTTCAATATCTACAAATCTTGGAAAAATACCGTCTAACTAAACATCAAGATATTCAAATAAAGGCGATATATAAAGTATATATTAACATATAGATTTTAAGATAACCTTTCCCAATCTCTTTAAGTCTTCTAATTCGTCAGTGTTGACATATACAGCAGCTGGTAAGTTTTGTTTTAAAATGTACTCACATTTGGCACCCACTAAGGAATCATTAAATCGAACGATGTAAGCAATTTTCCTGTTAAATATCCAAACGACAAGTAACGGTTTTGTACTTCTTCCTTTTTTTTTTTTGAGTTAAACGAAGATTACCTGTGCAATCCCGCTCCAAGTATATTAACCTCTACTATAGGCATTTGCAATTCTCTGCTATGCACGGAATTCACCAAAGTGTACAATATAGCAATAAAAATTCGCATGACGTGCATTGTATTTAAAACTTAAAGAAATATAAATTCTTGCAAGTATGTACTTATTCTAATCGATGTCGCGCAAATTCAACAAATGATGTTAACTCACGCAAACAACATGAAAAATTTGATGCTTTTTCACTAAGAAATTTTTAAAAAGCGCTAATAACAATAAAAAATTATTATTATTATTATTATACTCTAGACTAATGAAATTAATTCGTAGACTAGAGATGAGAGCATTAGCAGGGTAGACTATAGGCTTTGTTGTTGTGTTTTTATTTTTAGGAAAAAACTCTATCGCAATGAGATTTGAACCCAAGTGTAAAAAAAGTTATAATTATTACAATTGCCGCGATCTGTTACTCAATATTATTTACATCTCCTCAGAATTTAAGAATACTAGGATTATAACTTTGTTATTCGCCGTGTATAGTGCGGTAGTAGTAATTCGCCCTAACCGGTGCGATAATGAGAAATGTAATGCGGCTATTCCGATATCTCAAATTATTGGCTTATTACTGATACTTTTATAACTGCAAGAATTGCTTTTGACATTTTTTATCAAAAGTAAAAATGGCCAAGATAAGACCGCGCCTACACAATTTTCATTGTATATCAATGGTCATTACAAATGAGATGATGATAACTTGTTCTAAGTTCTCCGCCTCAGTCATTTTTCTTATACAATTTTTATTCAAAATAAAAAACTAACACTAATAATATACTTAATCATCATCTCTAGCAAAGCATATGAGTTTCGGTAATAAACATTGAATCGACTTATCGTTGTTATGCTGGTTTATATATTGTTTTTATCTTTAAGGAAATGCTTCGACGTTTTTCGAACATTTGACGTGATTCATATTTTTATTTTATAATAAAGAAGATTGGAAAACCGTTTTGAAATGGTCTCCTGGTGACTGCAAAGTAATATGAGTCCTGAATTATAATATAGGTTTGTATGATGCAAATTTCAGGTGTTTCCGTTCTTTGCTAGTTGTATTAATAGTTGAGAGAATATTCGAAATTATTTTTTTCCCAATCCGTTACGTTTAAACTGTATAGGTAAGATGTATGAATGGAATTTTACCATTAAAAGTTAGCAGCTTTTACTTGAATCTTTATTTGGAAATATTTTCAATATACTAACTATAGAAGAATTGCTAAACCATATTGATAACTATATTCCGACATCGACACTTGACATCCAATCTCCTTTTGTATTATCAATTGATAACACTTTCACATCGCCAGGATGAGATTGGAAGAAACAGGACGAAATACAAATGCTTTTAGCATAAATACCGAAACCGAAACCTGCTCTTAACGTTAAAGTGACATTCAAATTAAATTATTAATAAGTTTTCACACACTCTCTTCTTTTAAGAAGAAAAATGAATATGTATTTTGCATTGGAGCTGTAAACGTATATTATATTATATCAAAGATATTGCAGTTTACATCTACTAAAAAAAAGGGTTCCCACGAACAAAATGGTTACCGCAGTCATAACACATATAATCAGACAGACTGATGGACGGTAGTAAGTATAACAACACAATAAATACGATATCTTTCCCTCAAATAAGCAGGAATGTACACAAAAGTAAATCTCAAAGACGTAGTTTTTATAATTCAATTTGTTTTCTTATTTTATTAACTAAAAAATACTTTTTTTTCGAAGATATGAGCGTAAGAATTTACGACCTCTATATTATAAAAAACAGAAAAAACACGTAAACGTGCCTTACATCACTTTTCACCAAGAAATGTGCGTTTATAAATTTCTGCACCAGTTTTGGCCAGTTTGTCTGCCATTTCGTTACCTTTAATGCCTCTGTGTGCTTTAACATGGTTCTACGGCAGTTAAATTAAAATATTTATTCGAGAAACGTAAGATTTTGATATTTATACAGCTTACCCAATTAACATCTATAGTTTTGTCTTCCAATAAATTGTCCAACACTTTGAAGTCCACCTCATTCTTAACACGATCTCCATTGTGTAAACGCCAATTTTTCGTTTTCCATCCTTTTATCCAATGTACCACCGCATTAATTAAAAACTGAGAATCTGTGCTAATGCAAAGTTTATCTATACCCAGACTCTTTGCCGTTCTCACAGCATAAATTGCTGCTTGTATTTCTCCTACATTGTTAGTTACTCTTCCTGTGACAGGTTCAGCAGCATTCCTAAAGCAAATCCGTAATTAAATTATGTGTTCATACTGTCACTTTTATAATTCCTTTTCCTTACAATGGGTGGTCATCACCGAAATAAACGCCATAACCAGCACAAGCGTTCTCGCCACCGTTATTAAAACATGAGCCATCCGTATAAACTAAAATGTAACCATCCTCGTTAATTTGAAAATCATAGCATCCTATTCGCTTAGTGCCAATTGGGTCAAGTTTTGGATTTTTGGCAGGACGGAAAAAAAAGTGTTTTTTTCGCTTTACTCCACTTCGAGGCTTTGGAACGCCGTCAATTTCTTGCTGTAGTTCACTTCGAGTATTTGGAACGCTGTCAATTTCTTGCTCTAGTTCACTTCGAGAGTTTGGAACGCCGTCAATTTCTTGCTGTAGTTCACTTCGAGGCTTTGGAACGACGTCAATTTCTTGCTTTAATTCACTTCGAGGCTTTGGAACGCCGTCAGTTTCTTGGTTTAGTTCATTTCGAGGCTTTGGAACGTCGTCAATTTCTTGCTTTAGTTCACTTCGAGGCTTTGGAATGCCTTCGACTTCAGCTAAAGCGTATAACTGCAAGATAAATTTTTATTATGTTATTATGAACAATGCTTCACGAAAAACTACCAAATAGTTATCAGTTAAATCAACTTCTTCATTTTTAATTTCATGATCGCTTGGCCAAAATTCTTTACCACCATTTGTTGGCAATGTCGTCACATCTTCCAAGTAAATTCTCGAAGACTTTTGACAATCGCAAACAGTTTTTCCTGTGGGTTTATCACCAACAATGAACTTCTCGGCGGCTGCACGCGTAGGAAACTTCTTATATTTAGCTCCTTTAAAACCTTTCACTTGCTCTTCACATTCTTTCCTTTGTAAGAAAATAAACCTTATTAAAACTATATAACTAAAAAGAAGTCATTACAATACATACCAAGATTTGTAAATACCTACTGCCCTACCACAAGCTACAGCATAGAACGACATTATGCGTGTAATTTGTACATTATGCAAAACAGTTTTCTGAAACAGCATATTTCGTTTAAAACACCAATAAATTTTAACAGTATTGCCAAGATATGAAACTCCAAATTTTATGCTTTGCCGCAAAAAAAAAGATATTGAAGGGAAAATCCATGAAACATTACTTCTTGAAATTTTTTTACAATAAACTGGCAGATGCTTTGCCTATTTATTTGTAGGGTGTATTCTATGATTTGCGCCCAACAGGTTGATAACAACATTTTGGAATAGCAAAAAAATTAAACTGACCATTAACATACTCCATTTCAGTATTTTTTTGTGGACTAATAGGTTCATTTAGTCGAAATTTGCACAAACATAAGATCTATATAAATATTGGATTAATCTCGATATTATCGAGACGTTGTGGTTGCGAACACATTTGAGCTGGGTTTAGGCTGAAACGCAATAAAGTGTCGTTGATTTTCACATGCTTTCCTTGTTTGAATTTGTGAGAATATACGCGCGGCTTTAATGTGTTTGCTACCTTAGACTGAAGCCGAGCATTTTCTTTTTTTTTTTGTTCTTCAGGCGTGGGAATTTGGCGCGGCTTTATTGTGCATCAGGCCGGGCAACAAAAACAATTTATTTCCATTTTGAAAGTTATTTATATCTTATATCTTATATTTCTTATTGGCATCTTTACCTTTTTTCTTGTGTTATGTTGTATGTTTACAGCCGTAGACTGTATGTTTGAAGGCTTGGGGGATAACTTAAGGTCGCAAGTAATTGGCAAAAGTGATTCAAGTGTAATTAGCAATACAAAAAGTAGGCAAACACATCAAAAACTTTGCTTTTCATCTCTTCTAATACATTTCATCAGACACTGTTCGTTTTCAATAAATGTTATATGGATCCTTAGACAAAATTTCTTCTTTAGAATTGAAAATAAAAGGTTCGGCCAAATGTTCACATTGGGAAAATAAACAAAAAGCATATGAATGATTTTGCATTTTAGTAAACTAAACGCCTCCATTTACAGATAGCTCCTCTTGCTATGCAGAAGTAATTAAAGTATATTCAAGAGCAATTGCATAAAATATATTAAAGAGCAATTCCAAAAGACTAAAGTTTTATTGATTCGTGTTACAGCTAAAGTAAAAGTTTTAAAGGAACTACGTGGAAGTGTAAATATTGTGTAGCTACAAAATCTTCCCATCTTTGAAGATATCAATGAATATTTTTTGTAATTTTTTTTTCTTTTAATGAATATATTGATGGTTTAAAGCATTTTCTTTGCATTGCAGTCAGATTTCAGATTTCTTAAACACAAAAGCAAAGTATTGTCAATGCGAGACTATAATTTGAAAAATCATTTTTAAATTGATTCATAAATCGTCTTTACCCCGCTTTATTTCATTTCTTCAAAAATAACATATAATATGAATTAAAAGTCGGTATAAAAAGGAGTTCAAAGAATACAATATTTGAAAAATAATTTTAGATAAACAACTTGAATAAAATCATTATTATTCTTCTTCTATCTTTTTTCGTTTTGTTTTATTTTTTAGTTTCCATACACAATCATATGATTCGCTAATTCCCACAAAGTCTCATAAAAAGAAAAGAAATTTTTTGGGATACGAGGTTGAATTGAGTTCGTTTACATTACTTTACATTTATTCAATTTGTATTCCCAGCTCGTAAAATAGTGCGACTTCATTGTGTCGTTTAGGGTTTCATGCTGGTAGACCAGGTCTTTCATTATCGTTCGTAGTTTTAACTGCGTTCCTAAGGATGGCTCTGTCTTAAAATGAATCGAAACATAGAGTTTTTGCATTTGTGTGTGTTATACCCAATTTAGCTTTCAAAAATCATATGGACATTTGCATAAGTATATGTTACACCCAATTTAGCTTTCAGACATAAACAAACACGTATAGGTGTTTTTTGTTCCTTTTTAATTGGATTATTGGTTTAATTTGCTGAAAATAATTTATATGAAAAAAAAGCTGTGTGTCAATTCGGGCACAAGAAGGTGGAGATTTTGGACAACAAAGGTAGAGCGATTTTGGAAACAAATCAGCTAAACACAATTGCACTATAAATTATTTTAAGAAAATACACATACTAAAATAAAAGCAACTGGCAATACTGGCCGGTATCAGCGCTATAAATTATTTAAATAAGGCAATACTGTGGCATATATTCTCTCTTACCATTTAGTCGAGTGTTTGTAAGTATTTAGTGTGTGCAATTACATTTTACGTTTTCCAACTTGACAGAAACTGAAACTTTAATTGCGAGTTGTGCGTGCTCCAAACAACTACGTAAACGCGTAGTTAATTAGATCGGATTTAATTTAGGAATATATAGAGATTTTTTTAAGAACTTTAAGCATAACATTTACTCTTACAGATAGAATGAAAAGGAAACTAAATAAACAAAAAAGTTGTAAAAGAAAACAAAACCAAATGTAATTTATTTAAGAGAACAAAAAAAAAAAAACGCGAGAAAGCAAAATAAAAGTTATTTTTATTTTTTAAAGGAAAGAAACAAAAATTATGAAAGGTTAACCGTTAAAGTGTTAAAGAAAAGGAAAAGTTTTTCTTATTTAATAGATAAACTTTTCAAAAAGTGCTATGAAAATTGTCATTTTTATTATTGTAAAGTGAGTTAGCGGTGTCGGTGGCTAAAAATACTTAAGCAACAAAGCTAACACCAACAACACAACAACAACACTAATAAGTAGCCGTTAAGAAGGCAAACTTTATAGCGACAGTGTGTAAGTGGCATACGAAGAAGAGAAATTACAATTTCCTCAAAGTTTGTGTTTAAAAAGAAAAAAAAAAAAGAAAAGAAAATCGAACATTTGAAATTATATACAAAGTACCCAAAAATAAATTTGGAATTATATTTTAAGGAGTTTTTCCGCTGGACACTGTCAAAGTCTTTTAAGTCACATTTTTCTGGTTGCTTTTCTCTACATTTACGCAATTACATAGTAATTTTTTTTTGCCATCTCTTTTTTCTTTCTTTCTCTCATCTCTTGGCCTGTATAGCAGACAACGCTCTTCATTCATTTAAAAAGCGAAAAAAGGTAAGAACATAAAACAATCGTATAAGTTGGTGGATAAGAGAGAGAGTGTTTAGCAAAAATTTGCCGAGTAAAATGTGCTTATTTATATGTGTAAGTGTTGTGCGAGTACGTGTATGAAGTGCACTCTGCAATACATTGTGTTGTACTATGCTATGTTGTTATGTGTGTGCTGCGCTGTGTAAACTTTGTCTGTTTATCTGTCTGCTTTTGCATATATTTCAACATTTTTATTTGCCAAAAATTTAGTTACGATAGTGGTTGTTGTTGTTGTTGTTATTATTTACTTAAATATTGGGGTATTTCTTTATGTTTACTATTTACTATACTATCATTGTTGACTGTCGGTCGTTTCGGCATAATTTGCGTAGCACAGATGACGGCAATAAGAGTTACAGTCTAAGAATATTTGTTGTTGTTTTTCTTCTCTAAATGCTGTTATAAGTTGAATCTTAAGTGTAAATGGTTTCCTGAGTATGTAAAGCATATTCATACACACACACACACACACACACACACACATATATATATATATATATATATATATATATATAAACATGCGGAGACATATTAATGTGACACACGTAATGTAAATATATTTAACTTTCAGTTTTAGTCGCATTTACTCTTTTGACAACTTTCAATGGTTTGATGTATTGTAAGAAAATGAAAAAAAGGTGATAAAAAAATATCGATTTTTTTTTCGCGTATATACTACGTATGATATGCTGCTGTATGTTTTTATATTCTCTTGTTTTTGTTGTTATTGTTGCTGCTATTACTGTTCCTCTATTCATTCCCATCATTTCTATTCATAAATATAGGCATACACTTCGGTACCACATGCCACATGCCACATGCCACTTTTTCATTTCTATTTCTCCCCAGAGAAATGCTTGCTCTTACCATTTAGAATCGGTTTGTCAGAGCCAGTATGAATGCTTTGATGTTTTTCCTTTCGATGTATGAGCGATTGTGTGCAAATTCAATTTTGAAAACACGGAAACTCAGAATCGTTCTTTATGCATTTACAACGTGTACACATCTACAACAATAATAACAACATAAGCATATGTACATGTACACGTACATGTACATGCACACACACACACACATATATATATATATATATATATGTATAAAATGTACGCATTTGCATTCACGGTGTACATATTTGTCTTATGTTGTTTTTATATATGGAGTGCGTGTGTATGTGCAGGTATTTTGTGTAAACAAGAACTCCCGCTAGTACGTTTTGTGTGTGCCTATCTGTTATTATTAAATCTTTATTAGAGTGTTTCTCCGTTAGGCCATAAAAGCATTACCAAATTTGATGTGTAGGCAAATAGTTTGGAAAGGAGGGGGGGAAGGAGGGAAGTGGGTATTAGTGCTAGTAGTAGTAGTAGTAGTAATAGGAGCAGTAATAGAATTTGCCCAAAGCATTTGCTCGCTCTACTATGTTTAGTATACGTTTGGACGAAAAGGAATTTTAATATAATTTGATCTGGAAATTCCTTTGAAGTTTTGTCTGTACCAGTAAGTACACACAAACGTATACGTAGTTACTGAGGAGAATTATAGACGCTTATGTCAATGGTCATCATTTAGACTTCGGTTAAATATGATGATCTTTATCACGTAAGTTTCATAAGTTTCGAAGGATATGCACATTTGTTGACTCATTAAGAATTAGTCTTTTAAGCATATTTCCTTATTGCATAATATGGTTGATGATGTTTAATTAATTCATTACCCAAGGATATGCTTTTATTACTCATTTTGTTCTGAATGTCTAAGAAATAAGAGATTTAAAATATTAAATTCTATTAAATATTAAGCTTCGTCAGATTTTATGGCATTTGTTGTTGGATTTTATCAAAGATCTTAAAACTTGAAAAGACAGATTCAATTTGAAATGTTTAACATGAAAATGAGAGTCCATAAGACCTCATCTCATCGCACATTTAAGCGCAGACCAAAAACGTTAGTCACCGTCCTCCGGGCTTTGGAACAATCCCCTCACAAGAGGAATTCCTCAACTCCTGGAGTATCAGATCAAACATCTTGGGTGCAGACCAATGTTTCCCTCTGGTTAGAGGGTTAATCCAGCACATTTTTCAACAACTAACAACTAACCGCGAAACTCCCCGAAGGGCCGTTCCCAGCGATTAGGGAGCAAGGCATTCTCTAAGTTTTTTGACGTTGCCAACATAGTACAAAGAGCTTCCTCACTCGGGTAACCTAATCTCCGCGGATTTATTTGTTCACTTTAATCCATGTGTACTGATTTGGATGTGAACGACTTACTGCCTAATTTTCCTGATTATTATGTACTTGGAAAGATATCGACACATTCAGCAAACGTTTCATGTGCACCCAGTTCAATTACTATCTCAATCATTCATAGACGCCAAGTAATATGACCTAAATAGCAGAGAACTATCGAGAAGAGAAGACATCTAAATTATATACAACTCTCGAGCTTCCTCCTACAATCAGAAAAATACCCATCGCCGGGAAGTAGTAGTTAAAAACCTTAACATCAATCAGTCGTCATGGAAAACCATGACGTTTATAGCAAGGATCTCGTAGAGGTAAAGATTCGGCCACTTATGTTCTGCTTTCCGGGCCCGAAAACATAATTTCCCCCGCCAATTGATAGTTACAAGTTGACATGGAGAATAGTTACGATACTTAGGAAGCATTACAAAACAAAAATAAATTGCGAACAGCTGTGTTATGATTCTATTTAGCTATGAGTATACTTTGGAAATTTTTTTTTTTTGTTTGTTTGTTTGTTGGAGGAAGCCTTTAGGCTTTAGGCTTATATATCCAGTATCTTGATTATTTTTGACTTATTGGTGATGTGACTTTCTTGTCGAACGTTCGAGAAGAAAATGGTGCAAATTTTTTTTATATTTACTTAAGATAATGAATACACGCGTTAGCCAATCCAATCAAATTTGATTTTTTTAACTCTCGAAATTGTTGCACTATTCATTAAGAAACATTTTCTAATTCCTGCACATAGAAAAAGGCAGCAAAGCTAAAGTAACTCGGAGAGAAAGTTGTTATTGAATGATTCTGTAAATGTTAGTTCGTCCTTTTTCGTTGGAAATTTACAATTCAACTAATTTCTTATCAATTTCATAATTTTATTTGAAAATACAAGTTCTTCGACCTTAAGACAATTCAAAATTAAAATAAATTAAAAATGAAAATGTAAAGTGTGGGTGGTGGTGCGTTTTTATAAATAAAGAATTCCAGTGAAATATGTAAGAATATGACATATCATCCAAACTCATCCTTTATCCTCAATCCAAATCATTTCATTCAGTACATAGAAGAAGACTATGATGTGATGAGTACTCTTGGGTAATTCAAATGCAATAACGGCTTCCGTATATTTTTTTGTATTTTGTTTACCTTTGCAAACCTACAAGTGTAAGTTTTCTAATTAAGTGCTAAATATAGTGGAACCATAATCATATTTTAAGGATTTTTGATGAGAAAAGAAAAAAAATAATACGAAACAATCAAAACATTGTCTGTGGATAGCAATTATTCTTTCTGAGAAGGCATAAATTCCGTGCCATTAGAATACTAAGGGCTGTCCGCGATAGGCCTAGTTTTGGTGTATAATCATAAGGAGCGAATTTTGCTTAAACGAGGAGTAAGCTGTAGGTTGAAACAACCGTTAATCAGAAGGAGCAAGGTTCGCTGAATAAATTGTGGAGGGTAACACACTCCAGTTCAATATGATATTAACACAGTCAAGGAAATATTATTTCCTGGACTGAGCAGCGGGTTTTGCAATTGTTGGCCAAAGGCTGTTAGGCAAACAAGTCATTCTTCAAAATTTTTTCGTTGTTCAGTTTCGCTAGTTCCCGTTCATAGCGTTCCGTAATGATTGTTCCGGTAAGTTAGAGCAACTACGTATACCTAATAATGGAGAAATGGAGACGTCAGAGATATTTAACTATACTGTTGACACTAACGATTCGTCTGATTTACATTACAATATTTTCCGCTTCGAAAGAACGACTACGTTTTTTACATTTCGACGAGGGAACTTACACTATAGCCTTACAAGAGTACGAGAGCATAAGGAATATATCTGATGAGTTTTATACCCATTACCGAAGGTGAGAGTAATTTCCAGAAGGAATCTTTAGAGACTCCACAGAGTGTATATATTCTTGACCAGTATCCAAGTATGTCCATCTGTTCGTCGGTCTGTTTGTGTAATGTCTTCGTCTGGATACAAAAATGAATGGGTGATTTGGCAGAAACATTGCCATTTCTTTCGTGTACGTTGGTATTGAAAACTGTCAAATTCGTACGCAGACCACGCCTACGGTATAAAATAAGTTAGAAACACATCTGTTTTACATAGACTGCGCAATAAAAATTTTCACGGTGTGAAAAAAATCCTACTTTTTCCCCTGTTTTTTTACGATAAATCTAGTGTGCATAAAAGTTTCGGCGCAAACGAATATAATTTTCTTATTTTTTTTTTTTTTTTCTTAGTGAGAATTATCAAAAGTGAGATGGAGGCAAGGTGGAATTGCCCTGTTAAGAAAGTGTTGTATTCATTAAAGCACCTTAGACATACTTTTTCACGAGCCTGTAATAAGATACTATCTAGGTAGGGACGAAGAGAAAAAGAATAAACTGGTGTCAATATCCAGTAGTACCGAAAGTAATATGGTTCCATGGCAACTGGTCATATAGAATTTTTGATTGATTGATCATTTATTTCCGACTATATACTGAAGTGGCTGATGGCAAGTCTGGATATCCCTTCATTTCATGTTGCTAGAGCGAACACAGTGAAACATAAAAATCGTTGAATCATATTCATTTTTTTTTTTTTTTTGTTAAATTCACATCAATATACTTTGACATTTAGGTACTAATTATAATTATATCTATTACTAATCTTAAAATCAAACTGCTTAATATTTTATCCATATAAAAAGATAAACCACAACAACTAAGGAAACTATGTTCGGCTGTGACTGATACATTTTTTGCATTCACTTACAACCTTATCTTACCTTAAAAAAAAGCTCAAAAAAGAAAAAGTTAAATTTCAATGTTTCTTAATACCGGGAAGTGGTGGCAGGTTTTTTTTTCGTTTTTGTACGAGCATTAAAGCAGCATCCATAGCATATATATGAAACTTGTTATCATTTATCTGCTGTTGCTCACTAGTAGTTAATCAAAAATCCTAATTCTTCTTCTCAACTTATCTTATACTCAAGGCATCTGTTTAGACCGCTTTGCTCCGTTCTTAGCAGCAAAACGCAAGCAAGAAATTCTAACGTGCTTTTTTCCAAATTTGAAGGTGATTTTTACTTCCGGGAAAGTATTCAACATTCGCGGACACACGCACGGACGGAGGGACAGACATGCCTACATCGATCCATCGATGATTCCGGTTAACAATATTTTGGTCTCATAGGGTCTCTGGATCTTTTTTCCGGGTATTGTAATTGAATATAACTTCATCCTTCGATGTGGTGGATATAAAAGGTCTCAAGAAAAGTCGGTTTCGCTTTAGTGCTGAAGCTGATGGCGTCTCACATTATTGTGCTTATGCTTTCAAATAAAATGATTTTTTTTCTATTGATTTGAAGTACATGTTTGTGTGTGTGTCTCTCTTAGCAGCGTATAAATATAAAAATATAATAAATGTGTTATAAAATTAAATTTTAGTATAAACTTTTTATCATTAAATGGATGCAACTGCAAGAGATATTCTAGAGTTATACTCAAATCTTAAATACATTTGATAGACTACACACACACACACCTTCAGTTATAGATAGGTGTACATATTTATATACATTTATATATATCTATGGTTTCTATGTACACGTCTGTGAACATGTTTGTATGTTTGTATTATGGTATTATAACAAATATCAGCTGCAGCATTCGCTTGACTGTGTATGCGTATGTTGTAAGTGTTCTGTGTTTAACTTGTTTTTCCTTTACAACACTCGTAAAATTTGCGAGTGAGCCTTTCGTTGTAAGCGAGCATGTGTGTGTTGGTGTTTGCGTTAGTCAGTCAGTTATTACACTGACACTAACTGGTTATTTTCTGCCGTACGTGTGTTGAACTCTTTAGTATACAAAACATTACAGAAACAAGAATGAACGGCCAACCGACCGTCCAAGCGACCAGCATGATATATAATTCACGATAAAATTTCTTTACGTACAAAGTAATGTACACATTCATACATTCATACATACATACATACATACATACATACATACATACATACATACATACATACATACATACATACATACATACATACATACATACATCCCTACATCCATAAATAGATACATACATACATACATACATACATACATAAATACATACATACACATATATATACATACATACATGCATATAAATAAATGTACATACAAACATACAATAATTTATATATTGTATCGCGCTAATATATACAGCTAGAGTTCAGTGTGGTGGGCGTTTTGCTATTTATTTTAGAACATCAGTATAGTCATAGCCGATATTGTTGTTGTTCTTGTTGTATTTCTGTAGATGTTTTAGCACATTGTTGTTGCGTTAACTATGACTACAATGACTACAATGGCTTACGATAATGGTATAAATCCCTGTTATTACTCGACCGATATTTTGTACCAACACTCACTATCACACATACACATACTCTTCAGAATTTTTATTGATATATATATATATATATATATATATGTATACATAAATATGTATTCGCGTCCATTTATTTGTTTATTTAACCCGCAGCCAAAGATGTTAAGCCGTTAGTGTGTACATCTATCTGGCCCGAGTCTACGTTTGCGTGCGTTTATGCCCCCGTTATTGTGTCTCTCTTGTGTTTGTTGATTGCTAAACTTATACACATTTAAAATCTTAATTGCTGTTGTTGTTTTTACCATTGTTACGTTCCGTTCTCGAGTTGTGTGTGTTCTATTTGTTTATGCCATTCATTTACAAATTTTATTCATTCTACTTTATCGTCTATGTATGCGTATATATGCCTGCTGGTTGATTGGCCCGGCCGGCCTTTCGGTCTTTTGTCAATTATTGTTTTTGTTGTTGTTAATTTCATCAACGATCACTCACTCAGAGTCCATCATATCGTCTTCTACACTTTGTTTCACCATTGCCGGCAAAAACAATACCTTGTTGCACATCATACATATCGCTTTAGCCAGCTTTCATATTCAGAACCGAAACATTGAGATTTTATTCATTTTGTCAAAACGTTTGCAACACTTAGGGGAGGAAGGAAGGAAGGAAGGAAGGAAGGAAGGAAGGAAAGAAGGAAAGAAGGGAGGAGATCGTATAAAGTACAAGTATTGTTAATCAATATTGAATTTAAATTGTTTTATCTCTCCGTCCATGTATCCGTCTCTAGGATTTATTCTTACGGTCGCAAAAAAACTATGATATTGGTTTCAAATTTGATAGAAACATTTTTGCGAGTTTTTGGATGTAAATTTAGTATTGAAAGAGGGATAAAAAAGGGCAAGGCCACGTCTACAATACAACATAAGTTGAATGCACCTCTGTTTTTAAGAAAAAAAAGGGGGTTTTACTTATACGTAAACACAATGATCCCACAGATCCCACAGCACTTATGACGAAAAAGATGGAAAAAATCGACTCCACACACACTTCCAATATTACAAAAAACAAGGAAAAAACCAAAATGTAATGTTTTTTTAAGATAAATATGGAGAATGAAAGATTCGGTCGCAACCGAATATAATTTTTTTATTGTTATATTTTACTTTATTATTACTTAACCATAGCTTGGTTCCTTTGCTGTCGTTAGCTCTCTGTCGTTCTTGTAGTTATTGTTGTATGAAACGACTACGTACATAATAAATCCGATTTATTATTTACACCTCAATGATTGTTGAGACCATAAAATGCGGAATTTTATATTAAAAAAGAAAAAAAAAGCAAAAAATTTATTGTTAATGTTACTTTTTTCTCCCTTTGCATTGAGTTGAAAGATGTTTTGTTATAATCAAAATCATACAAGCGCACACTTACTTACATATCATTTCGTAGTCGAGACACGTTCCTTATTTATGATGGAAAGGTTTTAGTTTTATTCATAAATGTTCATATGCATGTGCCATAGAAAAATCAAAGAGTTAATGATGGTATGGATAAGAAAAAGTAGCTGAATTTGTTATGGATTAATAAATCGTTTTTTTTTCCTTTTTTTTGGTTTTTTTAAAATTTATTTCTACTAAACAAAGAAGGAATTAACGAAAACCATATGATCCAAGTTCGTCTATTATTAGCATCATGAGTTTCTTATTTCCTTAGAAAATTTTATTCGATATTAATTGAATAAATAATTTATAAGAGTTAATGTTTGATTTCAGCCAGAATATACGGGATAATAGAGAGCATAAAAGAAAATTCTCATCTAAACTATTTGAAATATAAAAATATATAACAATATAAGAACGAAAGAAAGACTGAGAAATACTGAGAACACGTAAAAAATATAGGAGTAGAGATTCACGAAATTTACTTTAATTTATCCCTTTTTTAACAGCACTGCCAGCACAGGTTTTTTGATCACGTATGTTAACACAGTTGTGATAAGCGTAAAAGTCGTATAGTAGATGCAACTAATATTGTCCGTTCATTCATTTCCTTTTATGCTATGCTGGACTTCACTTATAGTACTGGGTTATCATGTAACTTGAGTCTCTTGCGGTGTCTTTTTGAAAAGAAATTGGCAATACTATAATAAATTTAATTAGGATCATGTAACAGAATCTTTAAGTTTCCAATAGAGTAGGAGAAATTTCCCAACATAATGAGAGAGTCGTAAAATTGAGAGATAAAATGACGTTTGTTTGTTTTGTATAAACAAAACACATATGTTTAAGAAAATAGAGAGCATGGAATGCGAAACAAATTGTACAAAATTTTAATTTGCAAATTTCTATTTTCTTAAATAAATTTCTTGTTTTTTGTACATAAATATATTTTATTTATAATTTAAAAACAATATATATATAAACATATTATGCATAACGAAATGCACAAATTTTAATTGCAAAGGTTGGCCAATGTATGTAGGTTTGTGTGTGTTTTCCTTTCACAGCTGTTTTTTCTCTTACAAATGTCAATTTGAGAGAGGTTTGCGGTAGCAATTTTTATTGCTTTGTATTCAATACTAATGCAAATTTGTTCAAAGAGACACCTATTTAGGTTTCTCCCGATTTGATATAAAAGGATAGAGCCAAAGGCGACTACCTCCAGTTACATTTTGCTTACATGATGCTACAGTATATCTTATTGTTCGGAAAAGAGATACTGAAGTTGTATGAAGACCTCCCTGGATAGATTAGGTTTCTGAGCAAATACGCCAGAATTTGAGATAGAGCAATGTTTTATTAAATTAATCGATTAAAAATCGTTTAAGGATGTATGTTCTGCTTATATATATATGATTGCACATTTTTGTATTCAATTTGTTTGCAGATTATAAATTTCGATATTACTTGCTGATATTTTATTAACTAAAATGTTGTGGCTCGAAGATGAACGCTATTAAAAACGAATTGGAACGATCACGTTTTATTTTGCAAATCTTTTTAGTTATGAAAAAAATTGTTCATTTTTAATACTTCTCCGAGAAAAATTGGTATAAAATAATATTTTGGAATATTAAATGAAAGCGGAATATTTTGTTGGATCATTTTTGGAATGCTCTCTCCTATAAATGTTGTTCAAAAAATAGGGCTTTATATGATAGCAGGGTCTAATTTTTGGTATTTTATAATTGGAAATTTGGTCTGAAATAATGATTTAGTACTTAAATTTATTGTGGTGGTAAGTTTAAACTGTATAGGTCTACTTTTCAAGCTATAACTCATATAATGATTTTGATGAAACTTAAAACCTTTCTAAGACAGCAATCTGCAATTTTCGATACTTCATAACGAAGATGGGGGATGAAAGGTACTAGGCAAGTTGTTGTGGGATATTTAATATCATTTAATAGAAAAACTTAGCAATGGATGACTTTAGTGGGATGTGGTGGTGGAAAAGCAACAGAAAGAATTTGCTAATGCAACCCCCCTCGATTATTCTAAATTGAAAATTATAGTTTATGAGCTAAATTTTCATCATTTGCGGAAGATTTTAATTTTCTGCTTCAATGTGTAGAAATCGAAGATTTGTTGAGTCCCATCATATATTGCTCTTATACGCTTATGGTGAGACCACTATCAGTGAAAGAAGTTAACGCTTCAAAGCTGGTGATTTTGACGTCGAGGAGAATAGATCTTCAAAGATGCATTATTGATGACATTACTTCTTGAAGACTCTTGTAAAACGCAAGAGAAATTGGTGAGATCATTAGGAGTGACTTAACCAACCATTTCAAAACGCGGTAATTTTGTATGTGGTTTTGCTGTGAGAAAATGTTTTCTAAATTTGTAAATAAATTATGTATAATGATTTATGCATTCATTGTTGTTGTGAAATAACTTAAAACACATAAAATTAGTGAGATATTTAGCAAATCGTGTTAGGAATAATATAAAAAAAATTATAGAGCCTTTCTACGACGAGTGATTTCATTCATTCATTCAATCATATTTTGCAAGTTAAATTAAAATGATCCTTATATTGTGTAGCCCAGCAAGATTCATACTTTAATTCCCTTCTTTTTTTTGGTTGGATTTTTGCTTCTAAATAGAGTACTGGGTACAGAAGGGTAGCCATGAAGGGTAATAGCTAGACAAGAGGCATTTTTAGGAGATTTTCTTTTTAAAATCTTAAGATTGAGTAGGGTAGCAAGCGATGGATTGACACCTATGTCTCCGGCGACGAAACAGCTATCAAAACTAGGTACTCCAATTATGCATGCAAAATTCTTCTTGTACGATCTGGCCGCTCCCAAGACAGTGGCAGAAGAATCCATTAAACCGACGAGCCATGCATGCTGCTACAACCAGTTCCGTCTGTTTTAATTTCATCAGGGCACTAGCTGCCAAATGTTTAGTCCAGTCCACGATTGCGTGAGGAATGAATCGGAAGACAGTAAAAAAAATCATTATTTAGTCTATGTTCGTTACAACATTTCGTTTGAAATCGAACCGCGCATTCAAATCATTAATTAGTTTTCGGTTTTTTTACGCTTCTGCTCGTCTCTACAACTTCACTTCGATGGCACAGATTCCATCTATAGAAGTTTTTATAATCGTTTTGTTATCAAGATCGGAACGATAAGTTTCGTCTTTGTATGCTAAGAAACTGAACATTTTCTGAAACGATCTACGATCTTTCCACGATTTTATTTGATGTTTTTCATATGATGAAATGATAAATATTTATGTGATTTCATCTAAATAGAAATCAATCAATGTAAATGCTCTGTTAAATGATTGCCTTTCCATTCTTTCTAGTGTTATATAAATGAAATGATAAAATACGAACACTATTAGTCTCTGATGATTGCGTAAAAAAATTTATGTTTCGTTTGATACATACGACGGCAGCACTTTATTTTATGTCTGCATATATATGAATATATATGTATAACTACAGTAGTTGTGTAATATTCATTAAATGAATTGAAATGCATTGAGTTCAGTTGAGGAATATTCAAGATTTGCTATCAAGCATACACACAACCTTTTCCTTTGTTGCACGTCACTCCAATTTAATCTGCTCTATTGCATTAAGAAAATCCTTTTCATGTATGCATATGTGAACGTGTAACACATCATCATGTATTTGTAGCTTTCATTTGTATTTCCGTTCTTTTTTTTTTGTCTTCTCATTCTTAGAGCCAGCATCATCGAAGGATGAAGGTGTATTAATTTTATCAGTTTGTTTGCAGCAACCACTAACTAGCTAGTAGGCTGCCATCATTCATTAGAATCAATTTAATCACGTCCTTCAGTCCGTCCATGCAATGTCTCTGGTAAGCGAAATTCTCTTGGCCCCAAAAAAAAGCAAATTTGGCAGAAACTTTGAAAGTTCTTGCACACGAGTCTTGGTATGGAATTGGGCCAAATTGATCAAAGGATCCACTTATATTACACCCTAAATTGAGAACCGAGAATACCTCTATTTTCGAGATACAAAAAAACAATGGGCTTTTTTGCTCGTTACTCATAAATTATAGCCGGGTACATCTATAAAAATTTCCACATATATTGCTTTCGATATCGTGTAGTGTCTATACGGAAACATAAAACCTCGATCACGCCCACTCAATGCAATGGAATACTGATATTTAATTTTTTTTATGAAATGTGAAATTTTAATCTCGAGAAAGGAGCTTCAGAAACCCCAATATCAAATTCAGTATTCACTTAGGCGTTTCCGTCCATCTGTCCGTCCGTTCTAAATATTTTTCTGCTTATCTCCCGGTTGCAAAAATTAAGTTTTCTGGATCGAATTAGGCAAAAAAGTTCAACTTTTTTTGGACGTTTGTTAATATTAAAAATGGACCGATTCGATCAAAGGGAAGATGTCTACAGTAAAATATGAACTGAAAACACTGCTGCTGTTTGGGTGTTCTGTTTACTACTGATCGATCCAATGGACACGATAAAAATTTCCACGATATTCCACATCCACTATTACAGAGTAATGAAATTTAGCTTTTTTCGAACTTTTTTTAAGATAAGTGTGGTGCGGCGGATATAAAAGATTCCACACAACCGAATATAATTTCCATATTTGTTCTATATTAAGAAGTTTTCCACATTTCAAATTCTTTACAAATATCTTTTTAATAATAAATTCCTTTATGTTTCGGAAAATAAATATTTCAATAAATATTTTTTTTTTTGTTTTATTTTTATAAAAGTTTGATTGCATTATCTGTTTTAGCGTTAACCTAATGCCCTTAAGTTGTTGGATTTTGTTCTTTTTTTTTTCTCTCTTCTGTATAAATGCACACAAGTTAGACAAAACTTTTTGTGTATCATTTATTTCATAAATTAAGGTTAGGTCTACAGTTTAGAGTTTTTGTTTAGATTGTTATACTAACGCTAACGGAATATAAAAGTTTGTTACTTTCGTTATTTAGTTGGTAACGCTTAAGAAAACAGTAAAGAAACCGTAGTACATTAAACGCAATGCAATATATGATCAGCTTGCGAAGTTGTTTTGTTTTAGTCATGACTTAGTCTATGCCAAACATGATGCCTTTTAAAGTAGAGTTAAAAACTCATCAAATTTTGTAGCGAATGGTGAAGTGGAGGTTAAAAATTCGCCTCAATCTTTCGAGTGCTAATTAGGAAGAGTGCTTATATAGTCGTTACAAAATTAAAATAATCTATGATTTGCATCAGATATGAATTTGAAATTTGCATGAAATGGTCTTTAGACCGAAATAGTGTTAGTTATGCTTAGTTATACTAAGCATCTTGCCTTTAAAGTCATAAAAACTACAGGCAGAAAATCATTAAATTTTGCAGCGATTGAAGAAGTGGAGCTTAAAAATGTCCTCAATCTTTTAAGTATTAACGATAAAGGAGTGCTTTTACATAATCGTTACAAAATTAAAATAATCTACGATTTGCATCAGATATGAATCTGAAATTTGCAAGAAATATTCTTTAGAGCATAAACTGCATAAAGTTTTGACCAGCATAAAGCCTTGACCAGCATAATTGTGAATCAATATATCAATGGCTGCCTCCTACCCGTCCGTCTATATTTGCGGCGGATTTAAGGTTTGAGACCGAATTGACTTTTTAGTTTATGTTCAAATCGAACTTTTAAGTATCCAGGGTTAAAGTGGAATACAAAATTAGACTACAAGACGGTGCGAAGTAATCCATTTACTCTCTGGTGTGTATAGTGTTGTATGTAAGGATGATATTTTTATATAGACTTTTCGTTCTGAAATTTTGAACCGATTTAATTGATTTTTATATTTGGCATAGAAGCATTATTAAGGAAACAAGCAGAAACAATAAGTTTAAGCACTATAGACCTGAAGTCCTGGCGAAGCTNTATGAATAAATGTGTATGAATGAAAGTGTGAATGCATGAATGTATGAATGTTTGCATGAATGTATGAATGCAAGAATGCACGAGTGTAAGATTGCGTGAATGAATATATTTAAGGGTGAATGAATGAATGATTGGATGAGAAAACGTCTAGTTGCCGAAATATTACACAATTTATGAATATTGCAAAGAGTTATTATTAAAAGAATTGTATGATATGTAATGAAGAGGAAACGAAGCAATGTGATAAAATCTCTTCCTAATCGGATATTAAAGTAAAAGTCAATATAAAGATCGTCGTTGGCCGACGTGACATATGTCTGGGTCTTCGATGGTCATTGAAGCTATGAAAACCTGAAAAAGATGAACTCTGTTTCAGTTGCTTTCTTTGACTCTCTTACGAGGCTGGCATGAATAGGTTCGTAAGCAAGCCGGATGAATATAAACAATGCTTGCTATAACCCGGGCTGTTCAGTCCCTTATCTTAAATAATCTACTAAATGACATTTACTGACGTAAGCGAGCTATGTTTCAGTATTCATTGGCTTTCATTTCAAGCTGAATTTACTTTAGTCACTAGGCCTGAAATTAATGAAAATGATCAGGCATCCTGTCTACTGTGTAAGAGTTTATAATATCTTTTTGCTTACTTTGAAAATGCTACTATATTCACTGTCTATTGCATGTGGAATTGATTTTCGCCTGCAAATTGATAGCAATATAATCAAATATCACGTGGAATTTGAGCGCAATATGTTGTTCAACGTAACTAAAGCTGCTTTTTTTTTTATTTGTTAATCATACTTTTGGGGTTTTGCTTTTTAATATCAGAAAATTAGTTCAACAAAATGTTTGGCGTAAGTTTTGTGGTTTGAACAAAATATATGTAAAAAATGGAATAAAAAAAGCTAAACCTAACGCAGATATGTAGCTGGTATAAAATATTCATTGAAACCCAAAAAGCGTTACTTTGCTTGGTTTTATGCCATTGCGGGCGAGTAAAATATCGAAGTAATTGATAAACAGTTGGCGGAAAATTGTCGTTTGAATCTTAAAAAGCTAGTTATAGAAATGAGTTAGAAAAAGTGATCATAAAACGCATCGTAACGGTACAGAAGATTCAACTATTAGGTACATGTGTGAGTTTTGGCCGTTTTTTTTACTTAAAAAAGTCAAGTATTGAGAAAAATTGGTACAATTCAATCAAAGGATTTTCCCTCATTTTCTACAACTTTTCCCCATCTTTCTAATAATGTGGCGATACAGCGTCGAAAGGACTCATGATCTTTTGAGGTTATCCATGAATCGAACCATTTTCCCACTTCTTCAACTTCGTGGAACCGCACGTCAGCCAAGCCATTTTAAGTCAACTCGTAAGGCAGCCATTTCCTTTCCGTTTAAACTGTTTCCATCGCATGTGAACGTCTAGAAACAGTTGATTCATCAACTGGTCAGCTGTTCAAAATCTCTAGGAGTTTGAGTTGGTTTTTCGTTCAGTAAGTCTTGATCTTCATTGTCTTCGAACTTTTCTGATCCTTCAGGCCGTTCTTTGTCCTTGATATCAAAATCATCACTTTTAAACCGTTCAAACCAAAAGAATTAGGATATGATGGAGCAGTATCACCTTAACCTTCTAAAATCAAACAACGAAAGTAATGAGTGTCAAAAATGAACGCCCAAATCCATGAGTAGCGTCTGCACACAGCGAATACCTTAATAACACTAAACGGGAAATTGTTATTTTAGATAGAGGAAGAAGTTAAAATAGTCGAATTCAACCCTTATGTCCACTGGTATTTCCTGTTACTTTATCACTTTTATCACTATGGAAGTTACTCGCCAAAATACACGCAAGTACCTAATAATACGCCAAACATCCACACCGCATTCGCATTCGTTAGTTTTATTTTTTTTTATTTTAATTTTCTCTTATTTCCGAAGTTAAGCTATTAATGTGAAGAAAACATTTTGAGTCCAAGAAAAAATTTGTATATGATATTGAGAAATCCGAAGAAAAAAACTTCTGAATTTGAAACGATTAAAACTTCGGTTTGTGAAGTCGATAAAGTAAATATTGATGGACAAATTATTTCTTCTCAGTGGACTATACGAGTTAGAAAATTAATAAAATGGAAATTAAAATCAGATCTTAGATATGTTTGAAGCTATTGTTCCGTTATTAATCGGAGACTTGCAATGTTACTATTGTTGAATTATGTTAATAATGGATTGATACAGAGCTAAGATTACGTATTTTCCTCTTCTGCTTTTTCTTCTTGCTCTTCTTTTTCTTCTTCTTGNATATATTCAGTTTTGACATTTTAAAATCTTGATAATTCCACAGATGGACCGAGAGACAGACAAAGCTAGAACTTATTAAAAATTGATGTGTTTTGCTAATCTATATATCCTTGCATTAGATATCTTTGTCAATCAAATACAAAAAAATTATGAAAAATAAAATTTTTTCAAATATTCCAGCAAAGATGGTGGTGTTCTTCGCCCAGTTTACAACTCATATTCATTAATTGAATATTTTGTAGTTTTTTTTTTCATAATTAATTGATTCTTGATATATCAAGTGAAAGAATTAAAGATTCATCTTAAGGCTCTTGTTGTTAAAACTCTTAAGGTTTGATTTTTAAAATGCATTTACATAATATAAGAATCAAGAGCTAAATAGCTGGTGGTATCAAAAGATTTGATGTTGTAAGTTGTATGTAGTCGTCTTCTCTATTATAATAAATATAAATATGTTAAGTGTGGTCCGGTATTGTTGTCTATAGAATTTTGTGGGTCTTTTATTAAAGCCATTTAGATAAATTAGTTTTAACAAGAGAATAAATATTGTTAACAAAAGAAAATGCGTGGGCTTTTTTTGTAGTTAAGGCAATAATGCTATAGAAATGTAATAATAAACAAATAAACTAGCAAACAACAAACAATAAACAACAAACAACAAACTAATAATAATATCGTTGATATGATAATAATTTTGGATGAGATAATATTAGAAAATTAAGTAGAATTATAGAAAAGGGAACATGTTGAACATTTTAAACTTTAACCCTTTTTTAAGTTAGTTATTTAACCCTCACTATTCTCTCTTTAAAACAAAGCAGATAATACAACACTACAGTAAACAATTAAAACAACAACCAACAATAATGTATATGTAAGACATTAGTATATATAGAGTTAAGTACACACTTAAGTTACCGACAAACCGGTATCTTAGTTTAATGTATGAGTATGGTGTGAGATGGTATTAGTAGTAGTATATGTGGGTATTTTAAGTATGTGTTTTTTGATGAGCTACAAAACAACCTAAAACCCATAACAAATACTACTCATACTAAAAGCCATTTTCAGGCAATTTTATGACTCATACCACCACCACCACCATTACCATCATCGTACCGGCAACATCATCATCATCATCATCATCATCATCATTGTCATCATTATAATCATTATAATCATCATCATCACTATCATCATCATCGCCATCATCATCATCATCATCATCATCATCGTCATGATTGTTAAGCATTTATAACATGCACAACATTACCCATCATGCAATTGCTGCAGTTATATGCATGCATGCTTCATATACAAATCCACAAAAAAACTGTATACATATATACATATATAAATATATATCCATATGAATGTGTGTGTGTGTGTGTGTTTAAATGTATATATATATATATTTATATATGCACGCATAAACATGCACATTCACGTATAGGATGAATGGTATGCTTTCATTTTAGCTGCTTTAAATGTTTTACGATTTATATCTTTAAAGCGTTTTTTTCTCTTTTCTTGGTTTATTTTTTTATTTTTCTTAAAAAGATTTTATTTCACTTTATTTATTTGTCTTAAGTATGCACATTTTTACTCGTTTCATTTTAATTTCTTGCTATCTCTCGCTATTAGATTCTCTATCTCTTTCTTTTTCTCCTTTTTTTTTTTCACTATATTCTCGCTTATGCTTGTGTTATCCCATTTAAATATGCTCAACACGTACACAATGCAGTTTATTTATATTGAAAAATTCATGTTATTTTGCTCGTTTAAATGTATTCGTACTTATTACACATGGTTACATAAACTTTATATAAATTTGTTAAAGTACTTTTATTTATATACATATATTTG
>KK351255.1:246061-257366 GCA_000671755.1 Glossina brevipalpis | reverse complement strand
AAAAAAAAAATTAAAAAAAAAAAAGAAATACAAAAAGAGCTTTACAAACAAAAACAACAACAACTACTACTACTACTGGTGCTACCATTACTAAGTACTGCGTTTCAATTACAAATGTTTGTTTGTATAACTGCGCTTGTCATAAATAACCGACAAGCCCATAAATTGACAGAATACTACATACATTAATGAATTTCGTATTTGTATAAACATAAAATAATAGATCAAAATTAGATCGATTTGAAAGCGAAGTTAAAACTCTTAAAGGAGATTAAGTTGTTTTTTAATTTAAACTCTTAAATCGATAAACAAAATCCTATATATATAGTGAACTGAAATTTATAGTGAATATTATCTGATGTGATAAATTAATAAATATAAAGGAAACTTTCTTGGTTTGAAGTGCGTACTCAATATCTCTAGCGTGTTGAAGTTAGCTTACAGATCAAAGACAAGAAAATTAGTTTGATTCAGGGTTGAACTTTATTTAATGCAAAATAGCTGAGTCGCTTGACCTTTTATTGTTATATTGATAGCCTCTCATTGGGCGTATGCAAATTTTTAAAAGTTTAAAAGGAGTCCAACAAATATTGCAGCTAAATCAACAGGCCATGCTGAAGGATAAATTGAAAAGCAGAAACAGTGTTATCGCCAATGCCAACCTATCGATAACTAATACGTCCTATCTATTCTTTTTTTTCATTACGAGCTGACCGATTGGCGAAGATTTATGGTGAGCAGCTACTGAAGCAAGAAAATAATGGGTTCGCAACTAAGTAACTGCTGATTTCACTTATAGATGTCTCTCATTCCCATTGTTATGATAACCGTAAATGTTATGTTCATCTTCTTCTTATATGTGATTGGCAGAAGAAGAGGTGAAGGTTAGGGTACTTCTGCATCACATCCACAGAGGAACATAGCCTCCCTCGCCAGTTGAGACGAGCAGATAAACGGACGCGGGTACGTCGACTCGTAACTAGTAGATTCTCTGAGTGCTATGTCTACTGTCATATCATCATATTTAGAGAGCCCTGAAGGGATGAGAGTTTCGGTAATTCTATGTGCCATCTATAGAGAAACATAGTTTATCTCGCTAATTGAGACGCACATACAAACGGACCTGAGTAAGCCAATTTGTAACTTGTAGATTCTCTGAGGATTATGTCTACTTTCATATCGTCGCTATTTAGAGAGGGATCATGGTGGAAACCCACTATGGGTGAAGGTTTCGGCACTTCTAAGTTTAAACCACAGAGGAATGTAGCCTCCCCCGCTAGTTGAGATGAACGGACGTGATTACGTCGATTCGTAAATTGTTGGTTTTCTGAGGGTTATGTCTACCTTGATATCGTGCCTACTTAGATAGAGACCATTGCGGGAAATCTAAGGAGATCAGGATTTCAGTACTTCTGTGTTTCATTCACAGAGGAACATAGCTTCCCCCGCTAGTTGAGGCGCACAGAAAAATGGACTTGAGTACACCGCTTCGTAAATTGTAGGTTCTGTGAGGGTTACGTCTACTTACATATCGTTTCCATTTAGAGAATTCTCAAGGGATGATGGTTTTGGTACTTCTAAGTCTAATCCAAAGAGGAATATAGCTTCTCCCGTTAGTTGAGACGCACAGATAAACCGCCGTGAATACGACGTTTTGTAACTTGTAACTTCTCTGAGGGTTATGTCTATTTCGCTATTTAGAGAGGGACTTAATCCGTTTTGCTAGGTCCATATGCGATTTGATTAAGAAGCAATGACAAGTTTCAAATTGCTGCTGCTGTATATTATTTAACGACCGGTTTTTCCTCTGTGTTGGCAGCACTGTTAGTAATATATATGACAGTTCGCTGACAGATCCAAAGATTAAGGTGTACTTTATTGCATTCAATAATTTCCTGGAATTAGTGGGGAGCATCTGTGAAATTTTGCGTGAAACAGGTGTTACGAAGTACTGAAAATTTTAAAAAGTGTTTTAGGAGGCTCTGCTGCAATGGGGAGTTTATGTGCGATCAAAACGTTTGGAGTAAGGTTCAAAAAATTTCGGAACCTTCCAAAACAAAGCATACCCAAAACGTACCGTTTTGAAAATTAGACAATTTAGAATGCAAATTGCATTCAACATTATATTCAAAGAAGGGATACCATGACGGTTTCTCCAACTGTGTCTATGTTGACGATAGTGTACATATATCCAAGTGTGTATATTGAAGAACAGCGAGTAAATATTGACGATTGAAAAGTATTTTTCAAGTACTTTTTATCAAAACTCTCTTAAACGACGCTTATTATTTATAAGTTGTGTGTGTGTGTGAAGAGCATTTCTAGTGCTTCTGTTTTTCAAAATCATGCAATAAATTCTTCTTAGCAGCTACAAGATGCGCTGAATGTACGCAATAAGTGCTTACGATTGCAATCGTTCAAAACTTATGCTTTTTATAGTTTTTTCTTCTTTTTTTTTTTTTTTGCTTGAGTGTATTATGCTTTTTATGTTATAATTTACTAATTTTCTTTTGTATAAATTATGACATTTTAGGTCAGCTTCGATAATTATCACATCAATGTATTATATGAAAATGATTAACATGGAATATAGTCGTATATATATATATATATATATATGAATCTTCATTAAATTGCTTCTTTATAAGCTTGCCTGTATTATGTACATGTGATCCGATTAATTTCATGAATTTTTTCCACCAAACAGCGGCCGGCCCATTTGATTGCCTTGATAATTATGTTCAATTAAAATCTATCAAAAATTTTTACTTTATATGGGTTATACGCAACGAGCATAGTTAGTGCACTCGAATCATAATAATAATAATGCTTAAGCAACTTTTTCAAATATTGCTTGAAATACAATCAAAATAGTTGGGAAAATGCTTTTATTATCTCTTTCATAAAATTTTCAGTTTCAGTGCCACTAATTGAACGCGCACGCAGTATAACTGCATTTAATTTGATGCTTTGGTATACAATGACATCTACTACTACTATTGGTATTGAATGGTATTGAATATTGCGTCAGTCAATCATTCAATCCCGAGTCAGTTAGTATTTATCATCACAACATTTTGCGCAGTAATCTAACTGTGAAATTGTTTATGTCCGCAATGGTGGTGCTGTATATTGTAGTCTGTAGTCCGTAGTCTGGTTAATTTTATTTTATCACGTAATTATATGTAAACCTTTGAATTCATCTATTATTGATGTGTGCTTTCTTTCTTTATATATCCCTTGCCTGAGGTCAATTGATTTCTTAGTCTTCTATAATTTATATTCTATTCTCATAAGATTCCAATTTAGAGAAATTATGACACAAGTATTCAATATATATTCTATTACTTCCTTCTCTTGTCTTTCCTGTATGTTACTTATATGAAATCTCCATTATCTGAAATACAGGTATATATGAGGGATGAAAATGACTGTATTTATAAACCTTATAGGCATAATTAATTTGCTTTTTGTGCACGAGCCTTTACCTGTGAGATTGATATAAATTTCATAAAAGAAAACTCTACGGTAGGATAAGGGGAAAAAAATGCCAATAATTCTTTTGAGTAAAAAATATTCTAAAATATATTGGGTTGGCAGCTAAGTAATTGGCGATTTCTTCAATAAAATAAAAGATTTTTTTGTTGTACTTGAAATGAAGTTCGAATCTATAATGTATTTTCCATTTTGTTCGATGACCTTTTGCCATCTCTCTGACAACTTAAAAATTCCATACTCGTAGAAAGTCTGAGCCTTTTCGTCCAAAAACTGAGTTAAGTTAGATTTTACAGTGTCCTCAACGTTGAAAGTTTTATCACAAAGGGAGTTGGCCAGGGATCGAAATAAGTGGTAATCCGATGGCACAAGATCAGGACTATATGGTGGGTGTATTATCAGTTCCCAACCAAGATCCATCAATTTTCGCCGAGTGGCCAAAGAAGTGTGCGGCCTAGCATTGTCCTGGTGGAAAATGACACCTTTATGATTGATCAATTCTGGTCGCTTTTGCTTGACCGCTGCATTCAATTTGTCCAATTGCCGACATTAGGCCTTCGAATTAATGGTTTGGTTCCATGAATGCAAATCAAAATACACCGGACATTTCCAATCCCACCAAATTGACAACAAAATCTTCTTTTGTCAATTACCGTTAACGTTAAAATGGGCACATCTCCATAGTTCCATTTGAAGTGACTTTCTAATCACTTCACTCATACAGCAGGCGTAGTTCCTGCCAATTTCTTTTTTCACGAAGTTCTTGTCTAAGTTTTCTTTGCTTGTTACATATGGACATCTTGGGTATCAAACAAATCAAATGTGGTAACAGAAAAATCTTTAATTTTGAATTCAAATTATTGAAGAATCATTTGAGCAACGAAATCTAATCTAGACAAGAAGGAAACTTTAGTTATTATTAACTGTTGAATAGTAAATCCCTTACATTAAAAAAGGAGATTACCAGGGATCTGACAATCGTCTACATATAAATATTCTTCATTATTCATTCATTCGCTTTTGATTTTGTTATGAAGCAAAATTTGAAAAGTTTTTATGACCCTCGTGGTTGGCTTTCATTTACTGGCTCAACGTGAATCTGGTGCGTGCGATTTTTCGCTGTATTATCGTGTAACCATAATGTTTTATAACTCAGCAAGTTGATAAATTAATTGCATTACCGTAACACGGGTTCATATATATACGTTTTGAATGAAACGGAACTTAATAATAAATAAAAATTGACCTAAATTCATTTAACTCTTTACTGGATACTTGTTTTAACAGCAACAAAAACTATTCACCTGATGGATTGGGTGAGTTGCTTCTGTTTTTTTTGTGTGTGCAAAGTTTTCCAATAATTTAAAGGAAAATTCAATTCAACAGTCTTTGAAATTTTAGTAGTAGCAGGAAACTGATAAGTAAAGCAAATAAAGGATTACAAATCGTAAAGAAGTTCTCACGTAACTGAATTTCATGTACAAGTTAAACATTGAATAAATTTCTTCGAATGGTTGAAGGTAAAATACGATGTTATTCATTATATACATCAAGGAAAATATATTTGATTTTTCAAAAGATTTTAAAATATATTTTACTTACAACAATAACATATGCACCCCAGAGTTAGTTTTGCATTAAGGAGGGTTCCCTTTATATGCATGTGGAACTTTGTCTATGCTTAAGCGGCTCGTTGAATGCTTTTGTTAAAAATCGATGTAGATGATATGAACACTTCTTTCAATTGTGTCAGATATCCACGATTGATTTCACGTAAGGTCCGGCTTATAAAAGTTTAATCTCACGGTACACTAAACTACTGGACTATTTTCTGAAAACGGTAGTCTACGTCCCTTAGGGGGTGGAACAAACTCCATAACAGGTGGTTCCACTGGCCCCGAAGTCCCAGAACAAACATTCGCTGGGTATACCAAATAGTTTAATTTCAGTTAAAGTATGTTCGTCTCCAGCTACTCCCACAAATAGTTCAACACTTCGCGAAGGGACGTACTAGCGGCCAGAAAACAACGTATTCTCCATGTTTGCTGATCGGCTGTACACATAGTACAAGAAGTTTTCCCCTTTGGGCAATCTGATCCCCGTGGATTTAATTATTCGTTATAGGCTTTCTATACTTCGCGGAAGCGAACTCCCCCATCTAAATTTAGGGATTTTGTGTACTTCTAAATAAATAATAAAAAAATATTATCCACTTGCGTTATAGTGCACCCAGTTCCTGTCTTACTCCCTAGGGGGGAGGGGCGTGGGTGGCGCTTTCCCACACCGTGAAGTTATGCCTTCATGGCGGGACCCACGTAAAACCCTTGTCACACATTCTGCACCCAGTTCCACTACTACCTCAAGCTATTATAGGTAATGAGTGGGCTGAACAGTGTTATTATGACCTAAACAGTAGTCGAACTGTCGGGAAGAGAAGCGCAACTCTCCAGGTTTCCTCTTGCAATCCGAAAAATACCTATCGCCAGGCATTGGTGGTTGAAACCTTAATCTCCCTTTCATCGTCAATTCATCTATTAATCTCGATGTTTGTGGTTCGGAGGTAAGAGATTCGTCACATTTATGTTCTGCTTTCCGCACAACATAATTTACCCAAACTTCAATTACGTCAGTATATACAGTAGTACTCGTTCCTAATGCCGACGTATTTTCAATATGTTATTTTCAATTGAAGATTCTTTTCAGTGCAATTACCTTTCAATAACCGCACCTCTGCGCTAAGTGATGGGCATCAAAAGATCGGTTTAAGCTCCGAATATGATCTCAACGTTTTCTTTCGTTTTGCTATAATTAATTTATAACTGTAGACGTTGAGTACAACTGATATGTTCTCTTTAAGATGTCTGCACTTAAGCTTATCAGTCAAGTTTTGTTGTTGCATCTATTGCTATTAATCTACGTATTGTTTACAATATATAATCATCGTGTAATTTAATATTTTCATGTCTTAGATAAAAAACTGATCGATACTTAAAGGGTGCAGCTACTTACCTGTCAGCCTTTATCGGCGTATATGTAATCATCGCCTGTCAATTTGGGCTTCTTTGGTTTTTCTCCGGTTGTTATCGATCTTTTCATAAATTTTCTGTTTCGCATTTCATAACATTTCAAGGTTTTTCTAGTTTTCTGTATTTGTTCTTTGAAAGTTCATTAAATTTATAGTTCTTTCATTTTATTTGATTTTCATTAGAATTCAATTTTTTTTTCTTTTTTGGTTTTATTTGCATTCTTTAGAAAAGCGTTTTTTTTTTTGTGGATTTTATTGCTTACTCTGTGGTCGGTCGATTGATATTGAAATACTTTATGATTTGAATGCTTACTTGCATATGCATTTGTTTTTTTTCATCGTTTTCATAGTGCTATTGTGAAATAAATTTTTCTTCTTTCTTTTTTTGGGTTTATAGAAGTGAAAAGAATTTTTGAAATTTTTTAAAATATTTATTCGTTCAGATACATGTGCACATAGTAACCTGCAAATTTATTTTTATTTTCCTTTTCAGGTATGCTTGAAATGATGAATTTGTGAAGAAAACAATAGAAAGAGTAAGTGCTTATGCCTTTAATTCAATATGAAATCTTAACCGGGATATTTTACCTTAGCTTAGTTATCGAACAATTGTGATATTTTATCTTAGCTTAATTGTCGATTAATTGTGGTATTTTGTCTTACCCTAGTTATATTTCAGCTTAGCTTAGTTATCGATCAAATGTGATATTTTGTCTTAGCTTAGTTATAGATGAATTGTGATATTTTACCTTAGCTTAGTTATCGATTAATTGTGATGTTTTCTCTTAGCTTAGTTATCGATGAATTGTGATATTTTACTTTAGCTTAGTTATCGATGAATTGTGATAGTTTACCTTAGCTTAGTTATCGATTAATTGCGATGTTTTCTCTTAGCTTAGTTATCGATCAATTGAGATATTTTGCCTTAGCTTAGTTATCGATCAAATTTGATGTTTTGTCTTAGCTTAGTTATCGATGAATTGTGATATTTTACCTTAGATTAGTTATCGATCAATTGTGATATTTTACCTTAGCTTAGTTATCGATTAATTGTGATATTTTATCTTAATTTAGTTATCGATTAATTGTGATGTTTTCTCTTAGCTTAGTTATCGATCAAACGTGATATTTTGTCTTATCTTAGTTATCGATCAATTGTGATATTTTGTCTTAACTTAGTTATCGATTAATTTTGATATTCTACCTTAGCTTAGCTATCGCTCAATTGTGGTATTTTGTCTTGGCTTTTTTGGAAGTTACTTTATAGCTACATTTGGAAGAATACGTGGAGTATATAAAATATATTTTTGTGAAGTAAGAGATTCGGTTTCAGTTGGGTTTTCACATGACCCTCATTTTTCACATATATTTGCTTATGACGCTAGTGTATGTCCAAGCTTTTCTACTTGTACATCGCATGAATAAAAATGATTTGTTTTTGTGTAACATTATATCTTCAATTTCATATACATTTTTATATGCTGCATTTTGTATTACTTTATATGTAAATTATTTGGAAGGCATTGAAATGATTCCAAATCTTTTAAAAATTATTTAATAAATTTGTATAAAATGTGAAGGTGTCTTGAAAAATGTTGAAGGTCGATACAGACGTCAAAGATGAAGTGTTACGTTTTCTAAGTTAAATGTAACAATCATTGTAAATAGTTCAAATAAATTTTTATTTGAACGAGAGGGAAGGAAGTTAGTTACATTCAGCTTATTCCTGTAATTCGATTACTTATCGACCGAACTATTTCCTTTTTCAACATTTTCATTAGCTTTAGAATATATTTCTATTAGTTCTTAACAATGCGACAGGTGGACAGAGATAAACCGATGAAGAAACTTGCGTTGATCAAGAAGATTTTACGCAATCCCTGGTGCGTTCCATTAGTTGTTATAAACGAAGGAATAGATACACAGGCATGTAGTTTTTACCTAGAATCACTTGAGGTGGGCCTGCTCTTTATTATATATATCTTTTGAATCGATTTAAGTATGTCTGTCTCATTGTCTTATGTTTGTCTTGTGCTTAAGTTATAGGTATCAATTTTCAAGATATTTTTTTTGTTGAAATGCGTTACATTGGTGCTACGTTTTGGCATGAACACGAACAATTATTGCACATTTTCATGACAGGTTCATGTGGAAAGCCCTTTTCGAAAAGAAAAACTTTTTTGATGTACTAAATGAAAGTGAAAAGTTTTTATAAGATAACTAACCATGTTTTTTAACTTTTAACATGACCACAACAGCATTCGTTAATATGTCAAAATTTCTATCGGAAAAATTCGTTCGACAATCGTTAGTACCTTCTCGACTGTAAAATTTCGTAATTAGCGAGTAGTTGGAGATTTTCTATTAAATAGATCTGCTTCTTCTTACTTCATAACGGTTCTTTCCCAATATGACATAGAAATCCTAGAAATTCGTAGAATATTACAACGATACACGAGTACCCGAAATAATGACCACAATAGATAAATTAACGTAAAAAATACCGAATTCCAGACTTTTAGCGACTAAAATATTTAACTTAAAGAAGGCGGAGATCTTTAAAGTTTTCGCAATAATTTCAATACAATCCGAATTTTTTTTGAGTTCATTTCGAAACTTGGGAAGCTTCGGTAAGCGCGATGTGCATCTATATGAAACAAACTTTAAAAATATATAAAAAATTAATCTGTTTCTTTGGTGAATTCGTCTTATGTTAATAGAGGTAGACCCTCGCAAAAATATTCAAATTTGAGACTTCAGCGCGCTCAAATCAGGAAATTCCAAATATACTCACCTAAATCGCAATAGAGTCTCAAATTTGACTATTTTTACACAGCCGACTTGTTTGAAAGATATTTTTTTAATGTAAATTCACGTGATATAGGGCAATATGCTTGAAATAAACTAGTTTGACCGCTCTTGAGTTTGAAATTTGACTATTTTCGCGATGGTCGACTGGCGTGAATATATCGTTTTTCAAACATTTATTAAAAGGAATTCACGAAAGAAACGGGTTAATCTTGCACATCATTTTAAAGGTTGTTTTATATAGATTCATATGGCGTTTACAAATGTCCTCTAGGTATCTTAATTTGGACGAATTAGACTTCTAAATTCAACCATATCTTGACGCTACTTACTGTACAGATTTATGTTAAGCCTTTTACAGAGTTCTGTTAATGTTGTTGGTAAATGTCTTTGCTAGTTAAATTCGAATTTATCTTCACACCCTTTAAAATTTCAGTACACTAATAGTTCAGTACACCAGAGATATTAGAAAAAGGATAAGGAAGCCTCCCGGCTAAAGAAGCAGTAGAATAATAAAGAGTAGGGAGAAATACTGCTCAATTGAAGAACAATTAAAACGTAAATCCAGTAGTCAGTAGTAGATTAAATGGTAAAATCCAACAGAATGAATGGTTTGTTACTGAATTTAGGGAAGAATAGAGCTTGAGAAACCATTAAATAAACAGTCATATGGTAAAGTGTAAGCAAAATTAATGCTTAGATGGGAAAAGACGAAATAAATGGAAAAATTATAAAGTACAGAAGAAATTATTGATTAGCGTTTAAAGACTAAGGCTTTAAATAAGAAGCTGAATGATAAAATCTAAGTAGAACTATCACGTATTCAAGAAACAACAAATAGTCATCTTACTATCTAGCCAAAGGGTCTGTTCAATGAATCATTTTCCTAATTAATGATAGAAACTCGAATGGCAATAAAAGGAAAACATTTCCGTAATTGATAGGAAACCTTAATCATATCCTACTGACAACATCATCATTAAGATTTAAAATTGTCAAAAACCATCTTAGTGTCATAAAATAAGCTCATAAAAGATAAGATATTTTTTATGTGAAAGCAACATAAAGAAACGAAAGAGGAAACAATGCCGTCAAACTTAGATTTAATGAACTTTTAAGATAATTCGTACTCTGTTTAAATAAATTTCAGTTTTATCGCTATGAATCTCAAATTTAATACACAGCGTACAGCATACTTCTACTCCTCCTCCTCGTCCCCCTGTCTCCTTGTGTTTCTACCTGTAGTGCTTGCATTCAGTCTATGTTTTGTTTTTCAAAGGCTAGAGCAATGAGACGTTACTTAAACATTTCTATCTCGTTAACGTCGTTTTAGTATAAATCTAGAAAATGCTAAAACGATGAGGTTCTTCCATCTCCCAGTGAGACTGGTTTGCAAATTGCTTTGCGATACGTTTTTTTTTCTCTGCTTTTCCATCACTTAATGTTTCATTTGGATATATAGTGTATATGTTATTTAGTTTTCCATAAGGACTAGTAGAGTAGAGTACGATGTGATACCATATAACTTAATTTTCAACAAATATCGTATAGCAAAGTTTCATTATCCGTACGGTCATAGGATATTGTAGGATTTAACAGAACAGGAGTTATGTTAATTTTTTGTTTACGTTTGTGACATTAGTTTTAGATTATCAAAAAATATATGAATTTTTGATTTCCTTCTGTTTATTCATAGATTCTTTTTGTTTGCTTCTATGTTTATCCGTTCATGTTTAGATGAGGCTTTCCCTTCTCTATCTGTACATCTGTCTATTTGTGCTTTTGTTCGTCTGCTTATTATCAGTCTTTTCGATGCATTGGACTTTCAATCTTATGTCTGTCTATGCATACATCCTTTTTGGCCGACGATGGCATGTCATAGGAGGGACGGGGGATGGGGGCGCGTTAAAAATTGAAGAATAGGAGATTGAGAAACTTACCGCAATAATAGTCGACTCAATCCTATTTAAGAAAAAG
>KK351255.1:169291-190666 GCA_000671755.1 Glossina brevipalpis | reverse complement strand
TTTAAAATGAGTAAAATAAATTTAATATTGAAATATGCTGAGAAAGAAAACCATTAAATCAAATGAAAAATTTTTATTTTATGTTAACATTCATTATTAATGAATGCGTGCTTTTTATTTAAAAAAAAAAAAACCTTTAAAAGTATTTATTGGCTTTTGAAACATTTGTTGAATTTGAATTCTATATAGTTTTATGGAAATTTCGATTTTCATAATGAAAATTATTTAGAAAACGAAATTTTTACACACCTTTAATTGCGTACATAATGTGAATTTATAAGAAAATGAGGACAAATTTCCAATGATTTCCGTCTGTCTAACAATTAACCATCCACCCGTTTCTTTACATAAAAAATTCATTCGTTCATAAACAATCACAATTGTCAATCACACCTCTAAGTTAAGAAAAAAAAAAAAAAAAAAAAAGAAAAAAAAATATGCAGTAAAAAAAAACTCAAATCATGAAATTCCAAACGATTATCAACACGTACGTATTTGGTTATGGCTGCTATGGAACGCAGTCACGCGTACGCACGTCTCACAGTCGTGTCAACATTTAGAAAAATTGTTTAAAATTTATTAACAGATTCATTTATTTAAAAAAAAAAAAATTTCAATTTTTGTTTTGACCATTTTTGTAACTAACACAACTTAATTTTCTCCTAAACGTTTTGATTGATTTCAGATTTGATATTTTAGTGTTTCCAAATGGGAATTAAAAAAGTTCATAAATCATTCAGTGACGTTTATGCGCTTGTCATTAACCAAAAATTATTTAAATTATATATAAAAAAAAAGAGTATTTTAATTTTTATTGCATTTTTCGTCTTTATGTAAAAAAAGGGCCGCAGTTTTTAGTCACACCATCCATAATGATTTAGTACTTCTTTAAATGCTTTCTTCAAATCAATCAAATAACCAGGTTAGGATGAAAGCTTAATAGATAATTTAGTAAAAGATAATTTAGTAGCAGATAATTTAGTAGCAGATAATTTAGTAGCAGATAAATTAATTATGTCTAATTTAATTATGCTTCGAGAGAAAATACATTTTAATGGTTTTATATGCATCTGATATGATCAAAAAATAACGAGAAATTTTTACTTTTCAAAAAGTGATTAAATTTTTAAATATTTATTTTAATTCCATCAAAGAATTTTTCTTCAACATTAAATATTTTTATAAACATTTGTTTAATATTCTTTAAATGTTTTTTTCAAATCAATAAAATTTTCAAATCAAAAAAAAGATGAAAATTTGGTAGATAATATAGAAGATAATTTAGTAACATATAATTTAGTAACAAATAAATTAATTATCCCTAAATTAATTATGCTTACGAGAACAAAATGTATTTTGATGTTTTTATATGGATCTAATATGATCAAAAAATAACGAGAAATTTTTACTTTTCAAAAAGTGATTAAATTTTTAAATATTTATTTTAATTCCATCAAATAATTTTGCTTTGACATTAAATATTTTTGTAAATATTAATTTTAGTCTGCAGTCTTGAGTCTTGAGCTCAATCTCCTTTAATTTATCTATTGATAAAAAGAAACGATTATACTTTCACGATCCATTTGGTTTTGGAGAATAGAGAAAACTCAAAGAGAGAATAGATATATTTCCAGTATAAAATCATTATTATGTGTTCCGAAGGATTATTGGAAAATTTAGTAGTTTCCGAACAGAAGTTTTTTGGTCATACATCTCAATAAGATATTCCATACTAAGACCGCTACGGCAGACTATTTCTTTTTTCCATTATAAGCAGAATTTTTCCAACTTTTTCCATTTTTCTATCAAACGGAAGCTCGCAATATTTTTCACGTCTATTTGATATTGATCGAAAACAATCAATTAAAACAAAGAGAGGATCATTTCGAAGCATGAGCTGCTAATTAGTGACTCGCACTTACTGAGTATTCCAAGTTCATATGAATTATTTTAGTTCACAATCTCATGCATGAGGAAACTGACTCAACGGTTTACCCGGGCCTCTCTGTTTAGGAAATACAAGTTGATACTTTCATTGTAAAGCGCCTGCTGCCCAGGACATCTAAGTGCATCATAAACCTAATATTGCTCAAACCCATTAATACTAAATGCAATTTATCCGTTTAAGAAGCTAGTGTCCAACAGAAAGGCAAGGCAAGAGGTAAGGCATCACTTTTATAAACACATTCAAACACTCCCAGATTTTACTGTGCTTTTAAATGGTAGCCGTAAAAGCTTCAACACCATAATCTTGTAATCAACTATTTAATATATTTGAATCTCTTTCGTTATCGAAATTAATCAGAGAAAAAGTACTCCACGAACTAAGAACGGCCATGCACCAACCATCCATAAATTCGAGAAAGAGTTATCAATCTACGTTACACGCTTATGTTCGGATCTGGTAAGTTCTCTCGTGTTGAATGAAATTAAGCCACAGTCTCCATTTCCAGTGGTGCTCTTTCTTCAATTCCTTGACGCTTCGGTTTTGCAACCATTCTTCCCCCGGAGCTTAGAAGTTTTAGTTTCCCGAGAAGCGACTGAAAGAGCTACACCCATAATTTGTTTCAATCTTTTAGAGCACTATCCCGAATATTATTTTTTAGTGTTAAGCTTGATCCTAAATTTTTCTTTATTAAAATCGAATAAGCTCATAAAACTCTTTAACGGGCTTAAAGTCTCACACACTGCATTTGCAAAGCTTGCTAAGCAAATAAGACAAAGTTCTTCAATATATAGAGCGTTTAATTTATATAAATACTTACATGTCGCAGATACGAGGAAGGCCGCAGGATAACGAGAGTGTGTCCAACACACTACACGTGATTGAGCAACACTTTGTGTTTAAGGTAAAAAAAAAAACAAAAGAAGTGCTTGACAAAGATAAAAGAGATAGCACTACTCTTTCAGTCTTCTGATCCACTCATCCTGAGGTTCCTCTAATATCGTTTAGTGTTTGGATAAATTTACTTACGAAACTATTTTCTTTTTCAAAAAAGATCCTTTTTAGCCTACAAAAATTTAGCCAGAACAAAATACTTTAAACTTTTGTCTTATTGTTTGAAGATGTTTGATGCCTCTAAGACTACTACTCGATAAGCCCTCATATTTTCTATTTCTATTTGTTTAAGATCATGAGTCATTCTCTTTGGTGTTAATAAAATTTTAATTAAATTTCCATCACATATTTTACATTTAATTAATTTGAAAGGTTGCTTTACCACTTTTAAGGGTGTAAAAAGCAATTGACAATGAAGTACTTATCGGTTTATAAGAAAATTAAAAAAAAAAAAAAACATTTTAATGAATGAACACGCGCAAGCTTACACTTACATATATACATATAAGTATATACACACTTATCCGCTTGAAATTATTTGAAAGTTATTGAACTTTATAAATAATTATATAAATAATGTGAAGGAAAGTTTTAACGAGAAATCATTTAGGAAAAATAAAAATAATATTGTTGACTATAATTTAAATTCTTCATTGTGAAGTAAAGTTTAAGAAAAAAAAAATTTTGTATAAAAAGTGTTTAAATGTATTTTAAAAAAAGTCCAAAAAGATTGTAACGGATATCGCTTTTTTATTTTTTTGGGGTCACCTAAGGCAGATTTAATTCAATTAATGTCTATTGAAGTCATTGCCTCGATGAGATTGTTGAATTATTTGTAGACTTTTTAGAAAACATCATCTCTTGTATCATGTAAAAGACGAAAAATGTCTTCACTTTCTCTCCGTCTGTCTATATATTACAATTGAAGTCAATGACTTTCTAGTTTGCAATATGTTGTTTATTTTTTTTTTTTTTTTTTTTTTACCTTAACGCACAATAACTGATAAATAAGATACGGTTTGGTTTTTCACTCTTAACATTCTTGTAGAATTTTTTAAAACCTCTTCAGTGATATTCTATGTAATTGAAACTAACGAACGGGACATATTTTCTTTTGCTATATAATATAATTTATTGCTTTTCCATTGGTATTATATTTACTTTTTAATTTATTTATTTATTATCGAAATCAATACTTAAAGATTAGTCTCTATAATTTCCAAAAAGTTGTAATGTATTCCATCTAAGCTAGCTAGCATGACGCTATAAATAATTTTTACTAGCACAAAATGAATCATTGATACAAAATAACTGTTTAATTCAAAGAAAAGTATCAAAGGGAATGATATCATGTCGAATATATATTATACTCAAGTATTATAAGAAAGAGAGTGAAGATAAATTCGAATTTAACTAGAAAAGACGTTTACTAATTACATTAACAGAGCTCTGTAAAAGACTTACCATAAATCTGTACAGTAAGTAAGCGGCAAGTTATGGTTGAGTTTGGAAGCCTAATTCGTGTTAATTAAGATACCTAGAGGATTTTTGTAAACGCCATGTGAATCTATATGAAACAACCTTTAAAATTATACAAAAAAAAAAAAAATTATCTGTTTCTTTGGTGAATTCCTTTTAATAAATACTTGAAAGTTGTTATGTTAACGGCAGTCGACCATCGCAAAAGTAGTCTAATTTGAGACTCTAGCGCGGCCAAACTAGAAAATTCCAACTAAATTCAGATATATAACCAATTTACTTACGGCGATTTTGAATTTCAAATAATTTTTTCTCAAGTCTTCCCAAAGGTATTTAATTTATCAGCATTTCTGTTTATACTGAATTATTTAGTTTCAAGTTTTGTTACTGAAACTCTTGCATTAAATTACCTGAATTCGAATTAAATTTTCATAATTTATTTCATTGTTACGGCCTGCTTGGGAAGATGTGATTTAAATAAATTTGTACTCTTCAATATACAAATTCGCGCAATAAGCGAAATAAAGATTCGGGAATATCCTAGAACTGCCGGTATATTGAGAAGATAGTAGATATACGGTCAAGAGTGTTCTGAATAAAATGTTTAATTTATTCTTTAACAATCTTGTCTACATATTAAAAATATTACAATCATTCTCATAGCTACTGCTTACGCTAGCCTAACTAGATGGGCTTATCTTAAGCTCTTCTAGGTGTCATCTACATCCGCGGAAACTTAATATGCCTTGTATTGGAAGTGGTGTAGGGTACAACGAAAGAGGGAAAAATGAAAGAATGTTAGTTCGGCAATGAGCAATGAGAAGTTAAGTTGCAAATCGTCCGTCATTCGTTGAGTTGCTATATGAACCTATGGTTTGTAAAGAATTTTGCCAAAAATATAATAAATTAATAATATTACATAACCTGCGTAATACTATAAACATACATGAAGTTCGTAGAAAATGGAAAAGATCTAGGAAGGAAAAGGAATCATTGTATGTATCATCATTTTACAGTTTGACTATCTTAACTTTATATGAAAGGGACTAATTTCATGAGGTCTCTCATAGCAATAATAATTCCATATTAGCATAAGGCATCCGCCATATGTATGTTAGCCACTTTGCCAAAAACGCTGTTTATCTAAAGTCTCTGCCTTTCTTAAGTGCCACATTTCGTAGCTTAGGAGCCATTCCCGTGAATTTGTAAGCAACTGTGGCTATCGCGAAGCTTTCCGTTAATCTTGCCGCTGCGTGCTGGATTCTTAAATCTTCTATTCCTGAGAAGGGTGATAATACCAGGTAATCTTTAATAGATGTTTCAAGAATCTAAGAAAAATGTCAGCAAAAAACACAAGCTCGAAGGCTTTTAAGTTCGCTCGCTTAACATAACACAAATCCTTGGTAGTAGCATTACAGAAAAAAAGATAAATTTTTTATAGTACAATAATTTGTTTGGCTGGGTCTTTTTGTCTATAATATTAGTGAGCTCGAGTACAGTTCGAATTTACTGCTTCCATTTTATTGTTCTACAAATGTGGTTATTTCGATCAATAGCGACCTAATGAATATTTCGAATGTTTTCTTAGCATATGCATATCGCATACTACTACCTCTTCTACAATTGCTAGCTGTTCTCCAATTTAAATAATAAGATGAGTTTCTCATATGAAAAGTCTTCTCATCGATTCTAAAAGTAAAAAAGAAAATAAATATTGCGATCAATCAAGGTTTAATTAACGAAGAATTTTTTATTATAATTTTATTATATATGGGTTCTAGAACGTTTTAAATAAATGTAAAATTCAAAGTAATTATATTGTTCTATAAGTATCGAGTTCAATGACCCGAAAATACACGAAATAATAATCATAACAGTGAAGCATGTACACGTCTTCGCATGTAGATAAATAGAATACATTGTAAACAAATTAAGCATGAGACACACAGAGATATTTTCCTCTATTTTCAAATGAAAACAAAATAAACACAGGCACACAGAAGCTGCTGCTCGCAGCTTATTATAGACTACAAGAGAAAACGAAAGAAAATATAGAAGTAAAACGAAATGTGTGTGTACGCACAACTACGTCCTAAGGATAGCTTTGGCTAAATAATTTGTGCGTGTGTGTGTGTGTGTTTGTGTGAATTCTCTCGTTTTCTTTCAAAAAGAATACATTTTATTTAGCTCACAAGAAAACGTAAACATGAAAATGCTTCTTCTCATCATCACATAGTCTTTACGAATACGCACGATTGTCTTGTCAGCTCAGAGTTTTTTTCCTTCGCATTTAATCGTTTCTTTTTTTTTTTTTGCTTGTGCAGATTTTCTACAACAAATTAGTGTTCGATTAGCGTATAGATTTTAATTTTAAGTGGTTGTTTACAACAAGTTTTTCACATATAATCGGAAACACAGAAGAATTTGTTTATGTTTACACGAGAGTCGCGCTCCCTATTCTCGCTATACACCCGAAGTCACATTTCACATTTCATTATGTATGTGGCCATTGCCATGCACGACAGATGTCATTTATTTATTGTTGCTTATGATTCATGAATTTTTTTTTCCCTAAATTCTATTCTTTAGTAAATTGATTGAATTTACCAAGGAAACTCTGTTAGCGTAGGCCTCACTCGCGGTTTATAAACATAAAAAACTGTAATCCTTTGTGAAATATGTGCAAAGCTTAAGTAAAGAAGATTTTTAAATGCTACTATACACTGTGTATCTATCTGCATATAAATGGTCATTATTTGCAAACGAAAGCTTCACAAAGTGGTTTCGTTAAGTATTAACTTTGGCGTGGTCAGATATAAATGTGTGATTAAAAAACGTTCTACTGTAATTCGTTTGCATGTACTCCTCGTTACTCGTATATGCCTGACAATAATAACTACCACTTAAACATTGTTTTGCAGTGTCATCTGAAATTGTTGACCTTTTTCTCTTGGTCTATTTATGCGTTTGTGTGTATGTTTTTGTGTGTGTATATCGCTTAGCAAATAAGTTTAACACGAAACGTGAAAATTTCATGTGACTGGACATGCAACAAAGTACTTAACAGTTTGACTGATATTTACTGCGGGAATTTTTGCATTTTTTCTTCTTCTTTTTTTAATGGTCAAATTAAACCTTGAATTTATAAATTACAACTATTAACTATTTCTACAGTCAGAGGTCATAAGAGGTTTATAATTGAAAAAAAAAAAAAAAGAAAGATTTACTGTATGAAACTTAAGGGGGTATAACTAACTAACAATGACATAAATTAATTAAAATTCATAAAAGTCCTCAGTACGAAATAATAGCTAAGCATTCGAGTGAAATTACCTAAATAAATCATCTCTGAAATAAACTGATTTTTTGCTTTTTTTTTTTTTTGGTTTAAGGCAATTACAAACTTGCATTTTTTGAGGTAAAATTCATTAAAAAAAATTTCAAAATTGTTTCATTGCTGTATGTACGGTACCGTCTTTTTGTTAGGGATTAGATAAAGTGGTCTCAAAATGTTTTACTTCCCCAATACTCTTTCAATATGGATCTAGATCGAAATTTCGAACTGTGTAGAATTTAAATCGAAAACAAATAATTATTTGAAAATTACTCACACACACAAAATTCTTTGATTTTCTTACTAAAATGTAGCAAATTTGTCAAGAAACTCCTGTACGTTTCTCTTTTCAAGGCTTCTTCAATGTATTTCTTTTAACCAATCCCGAAATCGTACTATATATTGAGCCTCCTAACATTCTCTTTGTATAAAAAGGAAAAAAATAAAAAAAAAATAAACACAAAAATCGGCGACCTCATCGGTTTTGGATTTCAAAAAACAAAACACCATATTGATACTTCGGAATTTTACACCATCAATTCTTTTTAAATCGTTTCGCAACCATCCTATTTGCTTAACTCGCCTATGACTTCTGGATCTGGTTCTCGAAACACAAAAAACCACTCTGTAAAGGTCGTTTTGAATCCCTTGAGGAAATGAAGACTAATCGAAAAATTCAGCTTTTGAGTTGAAAGAAAGCAAGTGTATCTTATCGGCTCGCCTAATAGTCAAGAAGCACGACTCTCAAGCCGGCAAACCCCCGAATTCAATCCAAAGAACGGTAGACAGTATTTTTGTGACGATTGTGCCGTATGGCCGTAGCTGTAGTACAGTCGCGATCCGCTGTATTCCTTGGGCACACGTCGTATGCCTTTTTCTCCACTGCTTTCTCGTTGACCGTAACCGTCAAAGAAAGAAAAAGAAACTAATATAATAATACTAAATATATAGACATGATATTTGCGAAAAATGTCTGTTATAGTGCAAACTGATAGATTTCAGTTAAGAAGCAAAAGGAAAAAAATATTCAATTTGGTTGATCACGTCCGCATTAAATGAGAAAGTCTTACTAATTTTTGATTGCGTCAATATTCAAATATTCAATTTGTTTTCTGTCAATAAGCATTTGATGTATAAGGTAATTTGGACATTAACCGTTTAAAACATCTTCTATCATCGATTACGCAATAAACCTTAAATTATATGCTATTTCAATACTCGACTCTGTATCGCCATATTGACAGAAAGACAAGAAAAAGTTGTCGAAAATGATGGAAAACACTTTAGTTTTTTCAATAAGTGTCTTTTTCAAATGAAACAAGAGTGAAAGCTAAATTCGAATCTTTTTTATTCACCATCTTTATCTTCAAAAATATGTCGAAAAAGTTAAATATCGATATTCTATAATATTGGGTAGGCGTGGCAGATTTTTATGGAAAAGAGTAGAAATTTGTATTGTGTAGTCTATGAGTGTTGAGCAAAACACAACGAAAGCAGACCTGTTTTCAGCTTGTATTATACTGTGGACGTATATTTTGACCGATTTGACTCATTTTCTGTACCAAGGTACGTGCAATAGGTCTTGACGCTTTTACCAAAATGGATTCACACATCTTAATAGTTGAGAAGGGGCAATATGGTTGCTGCTGATATTCCACAAACAGGCAAATAGAGATGGAAAGACGGACGGACCCGCCTAGGTGGATTCGGAATTTGATCCTTATAAAGAATATATACACTTTATGAAACCTCTGAAGCTTGTTTCATGATGAAAATTTAATTCCAATACTCTATTATATCGAGTGGGAGTGGTCGATCCCTTCCATTTTTTTACCTCTACTAGAAGGCAGCTAGCTCGATAAATATGGGGAATTTTATAGATCTGTGTGCTATTGTTTTTGAAAACAAGCATATCTTTTTTTTTCTCTTAAAAACAGAGATATTCTCAATTTGTCTTATACCCTAGGTGTGTCCTTCGAACGAATTGGCCCATTTTCAATACCAAGTTGCGTGCAAGAATTTCCGATGTTTGTGCTGATCTCTTCATTTTTGTGGCCAGGAGAAGATTTAGCACAGACGGACAGACGGACATGCCAAAAATCAATTCTAAATATGATGCTGGTCAAGAATATACATACTTTGTGAGATCTCTAAAGTTTCCTTCTGGGCATTGCGAACAAAATGACCAATTGAATATACCGCTTAACTTCGGTGATGAGTATAAAAATAATCAGAATGCGTGCAAGCAACACAAACAACATTTTAATACCTATAACACGAACGTTTGCAACACTTAAAGACCTCTTAAAATATAAACATTCTCAATTAATATGAATAGCAGAACTATATAAATGTTTTTATTTGGTGCTCGTTCGCATACGGAAAGTATAATTATGGTCTCAAAACTTAAAGCGAAAACTTGACCTAAAATTTTTCCTCTGTGAGAATAACTTGGGAAGTCAGCAATATTGGAACAATTACCAAACATTAGATACTTGTCGTCCTTGCTCTTTCTATTTAGAGCATAGATTTGCATGTTATATGATTCTTTTACAAAATCTCCGAATTGGTGTCGAAAATCAGTCAAATCGAACCGATTGTTTAAGAAATTTCTAAGAAGCCATTATATCCGATTTAAAGATTTAGGACAAGTTTCTGAGGTTCATCAGATCTTAGAATAAATATTTAAGTACCCAAAATGTATATAAGCATTTATATTTATTATATTTAATTTCCAAGGCTCATCAATTAATCGAACAAACGACTTTCGTCATAAGTAAACTCTGAACATTTAACGTTTATAACGCAAATTAATATAAAATTCAGATCAACTTAAAATATAATTGAGTGGATAAATACTTTAAAATGTACGTAGATTGTATTTAAAATTAATTGAAGAATTTACTAAATTAATGTTACATTCAATGCTTTATTGTTTATATCACCATCTGTTGTTTATAATTAAACAGTGAGCAGCAGATGTTTTTTATGCTAAAAGCGGATTAAAATTTTAAGTCAACGAGACCTTTCAAAACGATTTGTAAATTATATTCTTCTAACAGCTTAATTATTATTATTGAATTTGTTACCTTTAGTACCTCTCTCTAACGGCCATTAATACCATAACATAATTTATTTATTACTTTATTTATTATAATATATTTAAAATCCATTTAATGCGTAGTGAAGCATATTTTATGGTCAGAAGAGCAGCAGTACATTTTTGCTAATTAATGTTCATAACCACATTAATGGATAGATGTGCGCGTACACCTTGCTTAGGCATTTCCTTTTCATATTAATCACACACATTTTAATTTAATAAAATCTAGTCATTAACTTATCAACATTTCACGTCGTTATATACAAGTGAGTAACTTGAAAAGCACTTCAACATGATGATGAGTATCAGGAATTGTACCGTATAGAACGGTAAACAATGCGTCTCTATTTGTCATCAAACAATTACTTATAATAATGATTTAATTATTTGTTCACATAATGTATATTTACATATTTTTCTTTTGTTTAATTTCCAATTCAAATCTTACTTATGAGATCATCATTTCTTACTTATTTGGTAAATAAAAAAAAAAAAAAAATTAATTTTTTTTTCTCATATCTCATCGCTTAGACAAGTTATTAGAAGAAAAAAAAGGTGTTGAAAATAATTTTACACCATAATTTAAAAAAAAAAAACTTTTTCACTTTAAGTTATAAATTACGATAATTTTTTTATTTTCTTTTACTTACAGACGATGCATCGTCGTTCCGTCGCATAAGGCTAATTATACAGCATAAATGCAACTTTAAATCACGCAGCTCGCTTTACTTCTTTTTCTTTCGCATTTTCATTTACTTTCTTTTTCGTTTTTAAGTTCATTTCACGAAACTACGAATTTTCGCTTTGTGATTTTCGTAAACACATACTCAACACAGATAATTTTTATCTTTACAAAATGTTACCAAAGTTTTTAAATAATCATCAAAACCTTTTAACGACGAGACGACTGCAATGCACAGGTTTTGTGATAATGCTGATCGGTTTGTTGCTGGCAACACAATCGCAAATCAGTATCGCCGAACGGGATTTCAATTTTAATGACTCACAGGTGAGTCTTTAATTAATTTCATTTAATCGTATTATGTATTACTTTCCACTGCTGATAGTTTTAGCTCAAAAGTTACCATAAAGAGCAACGTTTAAGTGAAATGAAGGGAAAATGAAATGGAATTTTTATATATAAATTCATTTTAAAATATTGAAAACATTTTTCATAATTTTCTTTACTCCTCTTTATTCTTTATTATTATTCCTTAGATGAATTTTTGCTCTAATCATAGTTGACAGATATTTTCTATTAGTTATTAGTAGATTGTGACATCCATAGTTCCTTTTTTTGCCTTTTGAAAGACAATTTTCTCCAGCTATCCTATCAAGTTTTTTCTTTGAAGAGAAATTCCATCGACAAAAACTGATTATTGGTAATTTTTTTTTTTTGAAAGGACTTCCGACGTTGTGTTTTAAAAGGCAAAAAGCCGGACTTGCTACCCTCTCATACAGATATAAGCGCTCAATAGAAAATACTGAACCATTTAAAGATGACCATGGTATTAATCCACCAAATTGAAAGCAAAGTATTTTCTTCAAACCCGATCTCAAATAGCTTTCAATTTTCTATGGAATAAATTAGGAGGGCGTGGTAGTCGAATAAGGCCGTCAACAAAACAAAATTATATTCGGCTTTGCTGAATCTTTTATACCTATCACCTTCACCTTACAAATTGGGGAAAAAACTAAATTGTAAATGGAGTCATAGTCCGTATTGCTAGATCGCGAAAAGCTTAGATTTTGGTATTTAGAAGTTACTTTATTTATTAAGAAATATTTACAATCTTAATTATTTCTACATGAACTAGTCCTTGGCATATCTTCCTTATGGTCTATCACGAATTCAACTTTTTGACGTAGCGCTAGTTTTTCCTTTGTAAATTTTTTTCCTTTCCTTTGTCGGGTTTATTACCCGCACCGATATTAAATTGTTGACTGGTGTGACTACTGCGTTTCCGACGATGATGCTGTCTGTGGTATAGTCTTTGGCTGGCTCGAAGACCCATGTTCTGCTTAACCCACGATCTCCGTTACTTGCAGCCTATAAAATTGCTTCCGAGTTTAGAGGAATCTCCTATAATCGTTCAATTACGACCTGTAATTCCTCAGAACTTCTTCCGTACCCAGTTGTCTATGGCAGCGCCATGTTGGCATATTGAAGCACTTGCTTTTCCAAATCAAGTACAAACCCGTGCTATGCCATGAAGTCCATGCCTAATATTACTTCGTCCATCATGTCCGCAATTAGGAACTCGTGCTGTAGAGAGACGGTGCTAATAGAAACGGTTCTGACAGTCTTACCTTTGATTGCAGCTTCTTCGCCCGTTGCTGTCCGAAACCTGGCTCCGAATATTGACTCGAATTTACCCTTAACGACGTCTCTGTTAAGGATTAAGTGTGATGCTCCCGTGTCCAGTGTGATAATGCAGTTGACTCCTTGGATTTTTCCGTCGATCGTTAGACTCTTGATATTCCTTGTCGACTGTGTAATGAAGACTCTTGGGCCAGAGATAGTTGGAGTCAGACCGTGCCCCACGGGGCTGACTCTTTTTAGTTTTACCACTTGGTGTTTGTTGAATCGCTACTATCTCGTGTAGGTGACGCCGGGCGTGTTTTTGTACGTCTGGACCGACATTCACGTGCAAAATGTCCAGGTTTTTGACAGTTGTAGCATCTACGTATAGTTGAATTTTGTAGTTGTTGATCTTCCTGCATAACTTTCCGGATTGCTTCATAAACCACGTCTGAAATATCGTTACTTTCGGCGACTTCTGTTTGTTGTATTTTTACGTTAGAGTTACACAATTTTTCTTGTATAAGTGCAAGTCCCAAAGTCTCGTAGAAAGTGGTTCGTGGCGCAGTCCACACAGCTTTCTTAATTTCCACGTCACGGAGGCCTGTTATAAATGCATTGATTTTCAGCCTCTCTATTATCTCCTCGGGCAGATCGCCGACATATGTCAAATTGGCCAAGCGATTAATTTCATTTGCGTACTCTCGGATAGTTTCCTTTGGCTTTTGGCAGCGTATAGCCAATTCTAAACGGCTTATTTCCCTTTCGTGTTTGCTGACATCGAGTAAAGGTGTTTTCAGTTTCGCGCCACTGGGTATACCATTAGTCTGCAGGTTGGCTATCTGCTCCTTTAAAACATTTATCTCTTTTCGTAAGACGCTTTCGGATTGTTCTCTAGTTTTCTCAACTTTTTCTACTGCAATGTCAATTATTTTTGAAAGTGTTTCCATTTTGGCTTCACATTGCTCGGATATTTCGGTTATGCGCTGTTTCATAGCGTCTTGACTGTTCTCCATTTTCTCTAATCTTGATGCGATTTCCTCGTTTTGTTCTTTCAATCGTCTGTTTTGTTCTTTCAATCGTCTGTTTTGTTCTTCCAATCGTCTATTTTGTTCATCAAATCGTTTGTTTTGTTCATCAAATTTTTCATCAAATTTTTGATTAAATTTTGTGTTTTGTTCATCGAATTTCGCCATAATTTTTTGTATTTCTTGTTCTCTCTCTTGTTTTTCTTCAGGTTCTGACTCCAGTTGTTACAAAAACGCCTTTTTTTACTTTTTCCTTTAAGACACAGTTCGTATCGCTAGATCGCGAAAATCTGAGATTTTGGTATTTAGAAGTTTCTTTGTTTATTAAGAAATATATAAAATTTTAATTTTTTATGTTTCTAGAAGTTGTTACAAGCAACTATTGCTTTCAATACTTGGTTACTTATGAAATATTATTCATCGACTGACTTTTTGTTAAGTAAAATTCTCTGCTTATAAACTCTACGAATATCACAAATTCTGCGTACCCTTCCTGTTATACCTGTGAATACGTGTTTTCATTAATCCGATTCTTGTCCGATTTCGCGGAAATTCTTTGCTAATCTTTGCTTTTATTGACAGCTGCAAAAGTACGTTTTGTTTATGATCCCGTCAGGTATTATGTTACAACAATTTTTGTTGTAGTTGTATTTTATTAGTTTGTGATTTTCATAACAATATATACATTCTACGTGGTTCCAGAAGCACCTTTCTTAATGTTACAAACATTTTCACAAAAAGAATTAAATTCCAATATTCTATTATATCGAAGCGCGCGAAGTCGATCCTTTCCATTTTTGCACAGAAACTACGGGATAGCTAGCGTAACAAATTTGGATTAATTAAATGAGCAAAAATACAATTTTCTTTTTTGCTTTCAAAAGCAGAGGTGTTCTTAGTCTACGTCGTACTTTGAGTGCGTACTCCGACTGCTTTGGCCCATTTTCAATACCAATCAACATGCAAGAACTCCCAATGGGTCTGCTAAATTTGAAGACACGATACCTTCATTTTTACGACCAGGAGAATGTTTAGGACAAACATTACACAGACAGACGGACAGACGAACAGACGAACAGACGGATATGCTTAAATCGATTCTAAATTCGATGCTGATCAAGAATATATATACTTTGTGGGGTTTCCAAAGCTTCCTTTTGGTAATTACAAATCAAATGGCAAAATGAAATATAACCTCGTCCTTCGGAAGTGGGTATAAAAAAATTACATGGACAGAGATCAGATAAATAAATTCTGGAAATGAATGTGACTTTGTCTATAGGTATAATAAGAGGTCTGTCTACCTGTGAGTCAGTCATTGTATACATCCACACAAACTTAATATATCCTCATTACTAGGTTGTGAAAGTCATCAAAAAAAGTAAAATTAAACCATTTGATGTTCATCACCTCAAACTATGGTTTTTTTTTCTCTTATTTTCTCTTGGCTGATATTTGTGTCAAGTTTAAATGAATATCTGCTGTGAAGTGCAAGTTAAGGGTTTTTATCTGTTACGGGCATAGCTATCGTCGTATCATATGAAATCTCAAATTTTATCTGCAATCATCAAGTAAGGACATGCATGCAAAAAAGCATTTTTATAATGAAAGCTAACGTATGCTATTTACATTACTTGTTGTGCAGGATATTACAAATTCGTGCGGATGTATACAACACCCAGGACAGCCTAAGATAGACACACATTTTATTATACCAATCGATTCAGAATCCTTTGGGCAGATATCAGACAGACAGGTAGGTAAGTTTGAATCGATTCAGATCGAAACAATCCAATCAAATTCATTCATTATCAATAGAAAGTGATTCTAAAACGATGTAAACTTATCTGTCTGTCTTATGACTGTCTAAATATTTTTTCGTTCACCTTTGAGGTCGCAATTTTTGACGTGTGCCATTGAAGATGAATAAATTTCATAGGATCGCTCTTACGGCCGATTTCCATATATATATAGCAAAAAGCGGTAGAAACTAGTATTTTGGTATATGATATAAATGCGAAAAATTTGAATTAGATAGGACCATGTTTTGAACCACTTCCCAAACAGACTTAGTCTTGAGAAATACAATTTTATATAACGGAAAAATTTAATTTATAATATTTTTTGATGAAAATGAGTCCCTCATAGCAAATTGACATGAGATTTAATTTATACGAAATTTAGATTATGTAGTCCGATTTTTTGGACAACACTACAAAATATTTAGAACTAAAAAATTGAATTAAGCAAAGTGGTATGCGGTATTCAATAGTTGTTTTAATAGCTTGTTATACCACCACCGAAGGTGAAGGGTACATTTCATTTTATCATTTGGTTTATAACTATCAAAAGGAAACTTTGGAGACCCCATATATATGTATTCCTGATCAGCATCAAAATTAGAATCGATTTAAGCATGTCTGTCTTCTTGAGCATGTAATGTCTGTGGTAAACATTCTCCTGGTCGCAAATTTCACTGACACTTTGGAAGTTCTTTCGAAGGTTACTATTGAGAATGGACCAAATCGATCACTGTCCAAGACTATACTACGGACTAAGTTAAAAACATATCTGTATTCTGACTGTTTTACTCAGTGCTCGTAGACTGCAAAATAAAAATTTACACGACATTCACTTTAACAGATTCTTAGCAGCTTTTTCGGACATTTTATAAAAATTACCACAATGATAAACAGGACGACGGACAGGCAGATAGATGATCAAAGCAAAATTAATTCGTAATGACGCCAACCAGTAATATATATGTACAGATTATGAAACTTTTAACATGTATTTCCCATGGTGATTAATGTAATTCTATACTTTTTTCATGGATATAAAGGTGACACTTAATAGAAATTCAATCGATATCAATGGATAGCCGTTGGATCTCTCTAAAACATTGTACTATCAAGCCACAAATTTCAACATTCATTAAAGTAAAAAGTTTCTGTTCTACACTTTCTCTAATCCATACTCAACCTAACTCGTGCTAAACTATTATTATTAGATGCCTCAGTTTAAGTAATATATCATCTCCTATCCTCACGTATACAATCCGATTACAACCCATCATCCACCAGTGACTTTATAAATAATTCGCGCTTATTGTAGCAGACGTACCGTTCAGATTTATTTATGTATCTCCATTGGTTTCGTTATTAATTTCCATTGACCTATGAATTTTCACGTGACGACAGCGAATCAAATGGACGTGATGCGTATATAATGGCCTGTAAATAATAAACATATGTCTACCAAAATATTCAGCATAAAAACTGTGTTGAAAGGCCTTTAATTATTATTAGGTAGGTAGACGCTTACAGACATCAAGTGAACAAAGTATTATTAAAAAAAAAAGACCAGCAATGACGGTGAACAGGTGTCAAGTGCAAAGCCATTCTCTTGCATGGTAACACTCGGTCACATGTTGCCAAAGTAGTCAAGTATACACTGCTGCATACAATTCGAATAGAAATTTCTGCCGCACCGAGCGTACTCACCAGACATAGGGCCCTCTTCATCAAATCGGTGTAGTATGGCTCGGCTGGCACGCTATTCTACAAAGTTGAAAAAGTGTGAAAATGGTTCGGATCTTGGATAGTCTCAAAAGATCTTGAGTTTTTCTGAGAAGGCATAGAGCCGCGTTACCAGAAAGATGGTCAAAAGTTGTAGGAAATTATGGAAAGTATTTGAGTTCATATATATTGCACCACAATTTTTCTCAATAAATGTATTTTTCAAGTGAAAAAATTACCAAAATAATAATAAAATATATTTCGCAATTTTAACATGAAATATTGGAAATCATTACGGGGCGGATATTGTTGAAATCTCTCTCTCTCCTCGTTCTTTAAGTTTTTACCAAATTTAAGATTAACCTTAACCTATAAAATTAAAAAAAAAAATAATACAGATTCAATGCTTTCAAAAGCAGATCTTGATTCGATTTTTTGATTTGCTAAAGGTTTCAAATGAAAAAAAAAAAACCAAACTTTTTTCAGTTTATTTAGAATTTTATTAGTTTTGATTTTTAGATGCCAAAGCAATTTAACCATAATTATTTTTAATTAAATTCAATTGTTTTGCATCACGCTTTACACACAGCAGCAGTGAAGCCAGTTCCATTTCAAGTGTTCGCACATTGCATACCAGTGCACAGCAAACAAATCAATAGAAAACCAAAATTATTTTATATACAATATTTTTTAATATTCTAGTAAAAACAAAAACAAAAACAGTCTCCACAATAAAATATTGACCTAATTGTAATAACTTTTGAATTTATAAGCAAGAAAATTTGTTGGCAATCAGCCAATTAAATACCCAAAATTTTTAATTTGAATTTTATTCCGGCACACTTCTCTCTCTCTTTTTATGGTTCTTCTGCAATTATTACAAATTCAAGGCGAGATAATATATTAAACTTTTTTTTTATGTTTTTTCCTAATGATAAATAATTTTTATTGAATTTTTAAATGGAATTCGAAATGATGATAATCAATTTAACTAATTTAACCTCAAAAAAGTGAAACTAGGTGTAACTGATTTCACCTGGAGTTAGTTGTGCTGCTGCAAAAATGGTGAGAATTTTTTATTTTTTCAAAAGTTTCATTTTCAATATTTGTTGGATTTTCCTAAAAGAAACGTTTTTTTTAGATATATTACCTTTTTTAACACGCTTCACTTCACTTCACTTTCTAGCTCAGGTATTGTCTTGAATTCGACTTACGGATTCACGATATTCACGTTCGTTTGTTTCCCTAAAAAAAGGTAGAAAATTTACAGTTGCGGAACAAGTTCTTCTACCATTCGTTTCATATTCAAAATTTTCTCTATTTCCATTTATGAATGCCTAAATCTCACCTTAACTTTGGCATCTTCTCCAACTTCCTGGAAAATTTTATGCTTAAAACTGAAGGCGCAGTATTACTCGCTTTTTTTAATATTTTCAATGCCTTCCCTTCCTTGCATTTAACTAAGTTTTGAATATAAAATCTCAATTTCACTGATAAATAAAGCTCTTTTAAAAACCTTGAAATAATCTCCAAATACATTAAACAACCGTTTGTACTTTTGTTCGTCAAATACAAAATGTTGGAGCTGCCAATCAAAGATTGATAAGATCATCTTCTCCTTATGCGCTACACTTCACGCTTGAGTAAAGCTATTGGCCACTCTTCTCGGCTATTGTGTCACGATAAATCATCTTCTCCACCTTCACATTGGCTGTTGGAGAAGTTTTAATCAGAAATTCGACTTACCTTGTTCCATCTAGCTTGTTTGATTTAACTCCGATCGATTTCTGACTATTTCCAAAGCAACCATCAAAAGAGAAATGAAAGTCGAACTGAAAAATTCACTCCTTTTTAGGCATGTCTTATTATTTAAGTCCCAAGCAGAAGTTTAGACAATCTCTGTATGTGCCTCTGGATATTTAGACAGAGAGACACTATCTGCATCCACTCCAACACACGAACCGCGTTAAAGGCCCTGAAAGGATACAGGAAAACATCTAAGCTTTTATTGGAGTGCCTTCAAACCCTGAATGATTTGAGCAATCATAAAAAGGTCCATCTGATATAGGTGCCCGCACATTCGTATGGTGAAGCTAACAAAAGGCCCGAATGTTTAGCCGATAGAGGGACTCGAGGCACCATAACAGGTGCGGAATCCTGCTATAGCGTCCCAAGAAGCCACATTAAAAGGATGGTACCGCAATTAGCACAAAAAACAACAGCCAATCATTGGACAGCTGCAAGCAAAGAGATTTATCAAACTTCCCGGTATAAGGCACAAGCTACTGGAACTATATAAGAGTGACCTGCAAATAGTCACGGGCTTCTACACGGGTCATAACTCCCTCAGGGAGGGAGTTGAAAAACATGGGTGTCTCGGATATTGATTTTTGCAGATCCTGTAAAAAAATAGATCTCTATTATTTGTTTTAAGCAAGCACCTGCTGTGTAGCTTAATCTCACCGTGTACTTAAACTTTTTAGCGAACGATACGACGTCGTTTGGTCTTTATGGAATCATCCGAATGGACCTCCGGAATTCCCAAATGCTCACTAGGTATAATCTAGTGCTTCGTTCTGGTCAGCGGGTTATTTAAACCCAGCTTATTTACCAACAACCAATACGATACTCCAGGAAGAGTCGCGCGTTGATGCTGTCAACATAGTACAAATAGCTTCCTTATAAGGGCACCTGGCCCCTATGGATTTTTATTTTTCGCCTTCAAATTTTCTATACATCTAGGAAGCGAAAGTTCCTTCTCCTAATTTTAAGGATTATTGTGCACTTGGAAAGATATCGACACTACTTATCTGCGTCGTAGTGCACTCAAAGCAATTACTACCTGAAGAAATCATAGATAACTACTAGAATTATTATAACTTAAATGGCAGAGATCTGTTGGGAAGAGGAGTCACCTACACAGAATCACAACTCCCGAGCTTCTACAATCTGAAAAATACCTGTCGCCAGGTAACGTTGTTTGAAACTTTAATCTTCATGACGTTTGTAAATGGGACCATGAAGCGATAGAAGATACGGCACATTTATGTTCTGACTTCTTCAGAATATAATTCACCCATTTCCTTCGACAAATTAATGCCGATTTAGAGAATAAATAAAGTAGAGCATATTTAATTCTGTCCATGGATTGCCGATTATTGACTGAATTTGGTTATGTAATCATTTATTATTGGTTGAGTTTCTACATGCCCTAGAATATAAGTCCGCACGATTTCTACTGTACGACTACAACTTTACATTATGCTACGATACAAATGCTACGAACATGTGAAAATGCTCAACGCATTATTAGCTTTTTGATCCAATAAACTTTTACAGACATATCCGGTGCAATCAGGTGTAATAGAACAATTTACCTGATTTCTCGGTACAATTGACTAAATAAGTTGTAGTCCAGCTATCCAAAATGGTTCCTCTCCATTTATGTAAGTAATTCTTAAATATGAAACTAACTAAATCGCAGGTGTCTCATCAATTGGTTATGTTATATGTTATACAAACAATTGCTCGCATCAAACGCAAGTAGTCATAGCACAAAACTGTTCCACGAGCACTTGTATTGCCATATGGAAACCATTGTTATGAAATAACATTCCGACAATCCGAGAACAATCGCATGCACACTTGACGTGACAGAAAATAAGAACCTTACCACAATTCCAAAGGCTACTTCACAAAAAAATGAAAATTCCAAAATCTTAAAGGGGAAATTTTTTCTAAGATTTTAGAATCGAGTTTTTTTTTTTTTTTT
>KK351255.1:139673-169206 GCA_000671755.1 Glossina brevipalpis | reverse complement strand
TAAGAGAATTAAAAAAAAAAAAAAAAGTTTAAAACGCAAATCGCTAATTAAGCAAAATTTTCAACTCATAATTGTGCGTTTTTAACAAGAGGTCGCGTCCACAAATACAAAGATGCAATATAATCGTTTATGTGATAATAATGCGGAACATTCTAATAATTGTATATATGTTGTATGCAATTTTTATACGGTATTTTTATGCGCTATTAACATTATGACTAACTTAACATATCACCTTTGTTGGAAACGATAAACATTTTCTTTAAACGTTTAGTTTTTATATAGTTGGTGGCCACCTGTAACGGATGTTTTTACCATAAACGGAGGCATGTAATTTTTCTCAAATTGGTTTAGCCAACAATTGATAAACTCTACAAATGCTTCTACAACTTATTTGTATTCACTAAAGTGTCTTTGGGACATTATTTCTGCACTTAAAATTGTTTCCGTTCAAGTCATTAAGAGGATACGTTTAGCAACTTGATGATGTTAGAAATTTATTTCTTACCTCTATAGCATACGTTATAAATAATTGATGAATTTTTCATATTTCAAGGTTATTATATTATTATGTAATTACTTTTTTGGACTTTCTTCTATGAATAATAAATCAATTTCATAAAAAAAAAAATTCGTGGCGTTTTTTCTAGCAGATGAGTCATTGAATGAAATATAATTGAAAAGAAAAATATTATGATATTCACTATAAATCGGTCGAAACAGATTTTTTTTTTTTCAAATTCATTATTTTTACTATTCACCCTTGGACCGAGGCGTATAACTTTTCACAAGTTCGCGAATAACTAAGATTTATAATAAAAATTTATTAAAATTAGCAGCAGAGACAAATTATTCACTCGTTTCCGTTCTTAAATTTTGATGGTAAAACCCTATCGCCTCCTGATCTATAAATAGCTGATAAGGCCAATAGTATCAAAGAATTCAAAGAATTAAAGGAAATCTTTCATACATTTGATTATAGCTCATGATAACGAAACTAAATATTGGCCCAAAACTAGTTGCAACAATTTGTAAACGTCCCACCATATTTCCTTAATAATAAATAGTGAAAAAAGTATTTGGATCGAATATATCTTAGCTACTAGCTGCTGAAACGAAACTAAGTCTAGCAATTTTTAGAGAAATTGATAATAGGTTATATAAAGCTGATTACATCCGACAATAAACAGCAACCCTAATTCAAGTTGGATCAAAGGGCCAAGCAGTAACGAATTCTTTATACGGTTTCATACGATTTAAAAAGATTCTATTTCTCGAGCAAATCGTCACTTAAAACTAGCACTATACTTAAAATTTTAATCCCATTTTTTCGAAATCATATTATTCCTTAATGCATAAGTTTTTTTTTATACCCACCACGGAAAGTGACGAGTATACTCATTTTGTTTGCAATGCCCAGAAGAAAAGTTCATAGAATAGCATCAAATTTAGAATCAATATAAGCATGTCCGTCTGTACGTCTGTCTGTCTGTTCGTCTGTTGCAATATCTATAGTAAACATTTTCTTGCCCGCAAGAATGAAGATATCGGCTTCAAATTTGACAGAAACTTTGGAAGTTCTTGCCCGCAAGTTGATATTGAAAATGACCACATCGGGCAAAAGACATCAGTCCTAAAGTACAACACCTTCTGGGTTTTCTACTCATTACATATAAACTACAACAAACATACTACATACAAATTTCGATCCAATATTTTAAAGTATCAAAGTTTAGTTTATTTCAATATTCTTTTTAGGATGAAGCTGTTTCGTTCACATCTAGACATAATTTCTGAATTCATACTGTTACGAAAATCACAAACTAGTAAAAGGCAATTATAACAAATTTGATAAATCTAAGGGGTGGAAATTCCTTTGAATGTAATAGCTACGACGTTCATAAAAAGACATATTAGCAGCTGGTAATAAAAGTAAAGATTAGCAAAGAAAATTCCGCGAAACCTGACATGAAAGGGATTAATGAAACTACGAATTCAGGTTAAAAGCAGAAGGTATACAGAGTTTGTGATATTCGTAGGGTTAATAAGCAGAGCATTTTGCTTAGAACACCAGAGTCGATTAAAAATATTAGAGCAGTAACCAATTGTTGAAGAAATAATTACTTTGTAATAAATTGTAAAATAATTGAGTTTGTAAATATTACTTCGTAAATAAAGAAAATTGTACATAACCAAAATCCAAGCTTTTTGCGATCCAAAGATACGAACTGAGCCTTAAAGTTAAAGTACGGACAGGCCAAATTTTCGTTACAATACTATTATTATTGAGAACTGTTTTGTAAATTGATAGAATTCTTATTAACAATAGTTCTTTAAAGGCTTTTCTCTCTCTAAAGGCTTTTTAATGACTGTATCCGAATGATCTATGATGAGATTTTGTTTTTCAAATTTTGCCTAAATTATCACTGCAAGGATTCTTATTAACAATAGTTCTTTTCTCTAAACGTTTTTTAATGATCATATCGTAATGATCAGTGATGAAATTTTCTCATCCATTGTTTTTATTTAAATTAATTGTTCTTAAAATTTTATGTTAATATTTACAAAATTTTAATCAATCATAATATTCGCAATTGTTGAAATTGTTATTTACCCTAGTTCTGAAATCTGTAAATAATCCAAAAGGAATACAAAAGAGTTTAAATTGTGTAAAGATAAAGTAACAACAAATTGCATATAAATTAAAAGTGAAAAGAGATCAACAGCACATGAGATATACCACAGAAACAAATTGAAGGGGAAATCAATGAATGATCATGCTGTGCCTTATAGGGAATAAATAAAAATCTTAGTCATACATAGAAGACAGAAAAAGCAGAAGCTTAGACCATATAAAGATACAGATGAGAGGCGCATATAAGTATGTATAAGCGTTTAAGAACACCCGTAAATAAAAAGCTTAAAAAGGCAAAATTTTTTTGTAGGCAACGATCGATTGTATGTATATATATATATATATATGTATGTGCACATAAAGCAGAGGCAAAACAAGAAGGAAAGAATTGGAGTCGCGTTAAGAAACATGAACATGAAGCATGACGAGAAAAGAAAATAAGGAAACAAAACAATGAAGCTGCTTGTTTATAAAATCACAACTACACCATTACTAACAAAAAAAAAAAAAAAGAGAAAAAAGAAAATAAAATAAAAAAACCGCCATAGTCGCAGTAACACAGAATAACAATAAAAGCGGAGAAATATTTATAAGCAAACAAACAACATATAAACATATTTTTGTTGTTTTTTCACGGTGCATTAAGTACGGCAGGCCTCGAAGTTGCACGCAAGCATTCACGCATACTGATGCTCCGTTGCTTTTTTTTTCTTTTTCTTTTTTGTTTTACTAAGAGGGATAAAAGTCAACCGAAACATATACACATTTACACAGAGCACAATGTACGTGGTTCACATATACAAAGGCAAACATAGACACAGGCATGCAAACATCTATCTATACATATATATGTGCGTATATACATGTACATAAAAACATACACTGCATATATATATACATATTTACATGCTGTTGTAAAGAGTAAAAAGTCATCAAAAACATATGATTCTGGATAGAACTGATTTAGACAAGATTCGGGAACATGTTTATTTGTTTGTTTGTGTTTATGCGTGCACATTTATGAGAAAAAGAAAACCAACAACAACAACAACAACAGCGACAATAATAACAACAATAATGGCTGTGATAAATAATAACAGCACAGTAACATCACATCTCTTTTATAATAATAGGATTTAATTTCTTTTCCGTTTTGTTTTTCACTTTTATTGCATTTAAAGTTCGTGAAAGGAAAAAACAGAACTTTAAGATGCATTTTTTTGTTTTCTTTTTTTTTTTATTACTTATTCCTTATTGTGTGCGTGATAAATGTATGTTTACGAAATATTTATGAAATTATTATCGCGCTGTTGTTGTTAGTGTGGTAGCTATTAAAAAAATGATTGATGATTTTCCCTTTGCTCAATAGTTGTTTGTGTGTTGTTATTCATTCTTCTTTGCTCCATTTCAATTTATTGTTAATAATCATATATGTAATAATAACTAATAAGAACACAATGTATAACAGCATAAAATAGTTGAGACATTATAACAGAGAATAAAGAGAGAGAGAGAGAGAGAGAGAGAGTGAGAAAGCCTTAGGTTCTAGAAAATTTTTTTTATAATAATTATCTTATAATATTAACGCACACACACATGAACAGCATCTCATCTCTCTATGTTGTCTTTACTATTAATTAACGTTACAAAGAAAACTAAACTTCTACGTAAACGCAATAATTGCCTGCCTGTGAGTTTTATATTAAAAAAAAAAGAAAAAAAATGTGCGCTACGTTAGAGCTTAAAATTTCTCATGTTTATTATCTTGTAGAGTTGATAGCTGATAAGAAAATGAAATTACATACGTATTAATAAGTGCACGTCAAGGTAGTCTAAGAGCTTCTTCAAATGCTTAAGTAGGATCTTAATGCCAGTTCGTTGGCCTTAAAAGTACTTTTGCGAAATTAATTTATTCCTTAACAGAACTATTAATGTTGTTCTCAAAAGGATTTTATTCCTGAACAAAGCATTAAAAAGTATGCTAAGTTGTCCACTTTTACGAGTAAATTAGCAATAAATTACAAAAAATCGTCAAAAAAGGATTTTAAATTAATTTAAATAATTTTTTTTCTTAGATATAAATTGGATTAAATATAAATTGGCTTAAATATAAATTGGATTAAATATAAATTGGATTAAATATAAATTGGCTTAAATGTAAATTTGCCAAGAAGGACTCAAATATATATAAAATATATATATAGAATAGATTATATCAAGAAAATATTGAAAATTTCAATCACACAAATAAACAAAATGATGAGTTAATATGAGAAACCAGCTGACATAAGAAATCGATGACCGTAAGTGAAACAAGTAAGAAGATTATATTCGGCTATGCCGAATCTTTTATATCCACCACTCTTATCTTAAAAATACTAAAAACTAAATCGTTATAGGTGCGCCTGGCAATGAAAGAACTTCCAATGTGTCTGCCAAATTTGAAGCCCGATATGTTAATTTTTGCGGCTAAGAGAATGTTTACCACCGATATCAAATAGTCAAGCAGCCAGACAGATGGGCAGGCGTTGCGGCGGGTTGTTTTTGGTTGGTTTTGGATTTTCTTCCGGTTCAGGATTTTTTCCATTTTCGGGGCTTTTTGAGGATTTTTTTTTAATTTTCCAATTTTTCCGTTAAAAAAATTTAATTTCAATATTCTATTATATCGAATGGGAGTGGTCAGTCTTGACCGTTTTTGCACAGAACCCTGAAAAATAGACGTACTTTGTTCATTATCTCTTTCGTCGTAAAATTATAATTTAGTGAGCGTTATAGGCCGTTTTTATTAAATGAGTTAAATATTCATATTCCGGCGAGAGTAACTCGTAATTATTGGCTTCTAAAGTTGCCTCAAACTCGTACTAACTACACACTTCGTACAGCGTGCTTTGCCGATTTTTCAATGACTTTTGTTATGATATGCATGATATGATGCCTTCGTCAACTTTAAGGGAAGAAAGACATTTTTCAATTAAAAAAGCTTGACTTTCCGCTCACTGTTGTTACTTCTACTGAATATTTCTTGCTATTTACTTCTCAATATTGAACTCAAAATTGTAAATTAGTAGGCTTTCATAATTACACAACTGGTTACTAATAGATTCTAAATGTTTGCCTATTTCGGATAATAATATCTTGTTTATATAACTTAACAAAAAACAAATTTCTTGAATTCTTGGTATTGAATAAATTGCTTTCTAACTTATCCATTAAAGTGAGATGCGATACTATGTTTAACTAATTTATTTGATTTTCATATATAATAATAATAAAATAAAGTACAACTTGCTGCAAGGCTGCTGCCACTTCCTTGAAAAACTTCCTGGATTGTATTGTTCGTCTTTCTGGAAGCAAACATTTTTATATCAACCAATGCCCCCAAGTTCTTTATACGTTAGTCTGGCATTTGAGAATTCCTTTTCATTCAGTTGTGATGAGTTTGCCCGAAGTGCGGGACAGCCAGTAGGTGTGTAATGGTGGAGGCGGAGAACAATCCAATGCCTGATTGACAGAAAGACAATAAAATTAAATAAGCCACCCTTTTTGACCAGAAGCAGTGTCTTACTTTACCTTATTATAGAAATTAGTCTTTCGTAATCAGGTATCCAAATGAAACCCTCAAGGAAATTATTAATATTCCTTTTCAAATAATCTCACTAACTATTACTAATTCTATTGTAGATAGGTCCCTTTATTACAAGAACATGCTGGACTTTTTTCTCTCTTGAAATTATCACTGATGTAGTTCTCATATCCGTATGTAAGAAGTGTTCAAAATTTTTTTCAAAACATTTAAAGTGTGTTTTACTTCCTGCGAAACCACTGCGAAAATTTATTATTTGTTTATAGTTTTTCTGTGGACAGAGTATGCTTCCGTTAACATAAAAGTTTAATTTAATTTTATAGAAACTTAATTACCATGCTGCGGCATGCTGGATTAAAAGGATGTCAAACTTTTTTACCTTAACATCTTTCGCCGCCTTTTTCTGTTTGGCACTCTTTCTAGTTTGTAGCAATGCAGGTGATTTTTAAATTCTTGGATTGTTTTTTTTTTTATTGTGGAGAAACGTTTGAAATTAAATTATTATGCAAATGTCATGTTGCATATGCATAAATGATTTTCTGTGTGCATGTATGTAAAGCAAATAATTAAGACCCTGCAGTCAGTGTCAGAGTCATTTGAATTATTAATCATTTTCCCGTCTGTTACTTTAAAATAGAAAAAAGCGGGTGAGGAATATATACATACGTACATTGTATATATTATACATACACATGTGCATACATATCCCTAGAAGCCAAGCAGACAAGCATGAAAAGTATTACAAAAAAAAAAAAAAAGGAATAAATAAAGAAAACATTTTACGGTATTTCACAGTGGAAATGAAACGAACATTTACTGCTTAAGTCAATTACACAACAATTAATGATAAAAAGTGGGGAAAGCTAAATTTTCATTACATGGAGAGGAAACATTAATCATTAGATAAAATTAATAACAAAAACACAAAAAGAGACGAAAAATATCACCCTCCGTAGACGCCGAAATTGAGCGAATATTTTAATTAGCTGCTCTCTCTCTCTCTCTCTCTCTCTCTCTCGAGACTTTAAATGCTTTTATCTCATTTCAGGTTCCTCTAATTGAACCAAAAGACGAACCTACAGTTATTGTATTTGATGGCGCCCATCATCATTATCATCATACTCAACAAATACATCCACATCAAGACCCTTATGCTGTGGAATTATCGCAATGCAATTACGGTGATAGTGAATTCGTACTTTCGCTTGTGCTGAAAAGCAGTAATTGGCACGATTTGAGTGATACCAGGAAGGCCAAGGTATTGGCTAAATTATCCCAATTCTTTGCCATACCAAAGGTAATAATAATAACAATAACAACAACAACAACAACAATATCATGTAAATATAAAAACCAGCACATATATTGACAGCTATGCTTTAATCTCGTGAACAGCTGTCCGTAATGCATTTACTTTCTGTGTACATTTCCGTTTAACTTTTCTTGCTATTGTTCTTGTCATTCTAGGAATTTATAACAATGGAAAGTGTAACAAAACACGGACTATATGAAATGCAAAAGTATTCTGTGAAAAGAGGAACTAATAAGTGCCATCACAATAATCGCAAATTGGGACGTGTTAACTTTATTGTAAGTATATCAGTCAGTAAGATAAAAGAATAAAAGGATACATTTAGCAGACGGCATTGCCATATCCCATTGTTGTCACGAAATACGAATGAATACATTGAAGGGTGATTTCTTTTGTTTTTCGTTTAAATAAAAGGTCATCAGTCTCCTTTTTTCTTTATATTAAGACGGATGTTAAATTTATTATTAAAATGCCGAAAAGGATATTATTACTTATTAACTGAAGAGGGAGGTTTATATTCTAATATGTCTTTCTTGAATGTTTCTACATAGTAATAAAGATGAAGATTATAACATTATAATTGACAGGCAACCCTGCATTGTCGCTGTATCTACGGCTGTAAACACAATGAAGCCACGCTTACGTTCCCACAAATTGAAACCTATGGAATATAATGTACACGAACACAATGAAGCCGCGCATTTTGCTTATGTTTTTTTTTGTCTCGAATACAAGCGCGACTTTATTGTGTTTACAGCCTATGATAACTATTTGTACCTGTTAATTTTGTTGGTTTCTTGCCATCTTTAATATGTGAAAAAAAACTTTTAGAAAGAAAATTATTAATCATATCAGACAAAAAGAAATTTGGATTCAGTGAGAAAATAATAAAAAAGGTTATGCTATTACAAATGAAGACGGTATTTTGAAGTTCTTTTAATTAATATTTGCCACATTTCTTAGCCCCTCTGATTTAAGGTGTAAAGAAAAATTTCATTAAGTAAATTAAATAAGTTTCTTTAAATCGGGAGTGGTTTAGGTTCGGAGGAAATTATCTTTCCTGACAGCCGATAACCTATTAACGGTTAAAGGCAAGCCAGATGTTTTGATTTCATCGAGCCATTTTTAGCACCACTCCCTATATAATGCCCCATTTTTTTTCAAAAGAGTTTTTATATGAAAAAAATAATAATTCCTAATATTCGATTCATAAATAACGATAAAAATCGGAAAAAATTAGTATTTTAGCATTTAAATGTTGATCCATTTTTTGAACTACTTATTAAAATAAAGCCCTTATATGGTAAAAAGACTAATTTTTAACATTTAATGATGCAAGTGAGTCTCTTATAGTAATTTGACTTAAAAATTAAGTACAATAGATTTGGATGGAGTCAATCATGTAGGTCTATTTTTTGGACCTCGTCATATATAAGTGTTCCCATAAAAACTAAGTCCTTGCATAACAACAAGGCCTAATTTCTAGTACTTTATGGTAGAAGAATGAAATTTGCTTAATTTAGACCTTTAGGCTCCTTTCACCCTGTAAACGACACAATGAAAAGCCTGCCTTACATAGAAACAGGGTATAATTTGCAGCATTTTATCGCGAAAATAATTGAAGAATTGTAGCATAATACTGAGCAAAATGTTTGTGTAGAGCTTTGCCCGACTAGAACGCTTTAGCTCGTTTTAATTTTATTTAGATCCCACGTATCACTCAATTATAAAAATGGGTTCAATTGATTTTTTATTCTTGCTTTTAAAGACTTTTACGTAATACTTTGACATGGAATTCGGCATCAATTTCTCGGTTAGAACAATGTCTCCTCGAGTTTGTATGAGTATGTTATCCAAACTACCAACCATAGCCCAAGTTTTTTCTTAAGCACTTGAACTTCAAAAATTTCTGTGTTCATATCGTTTTCAAATGAATTACAATGTCAGCTCCTTCTAGAAATTATTTTTATATGTAAGTTAAGCGCAATGTTTATCAATAGCTTCTTACTTGTATTTGTCTGATCTTCAGATTGGCTGTGGTACAAAATACTTTAGCATAGGTGAACCGATAGCCAAACAAATTGGTCAACAAATGAAGGATGGCTCACTGGATAATATTACTGGTGAAAAATTCGGTTGGTGGATAATTTGGCGTAAACAATACAAAGATAACAAATCAAACAGAAATCGACGACAAGTGGAAGGTTCCGGAGATGAAGATGACGACTATGAAGAAGATTACGAATATGATGAAGATGAAGATACTGTGTAAGCATTAATTAATTGTTAATAGCAAAGCATCGATAAAATGCATACATATTTTGTATATATTCTTCAGGCAAGAATCGGCCACGGATATACCTACCACCACAACTCATGCTCATCGCCATCATCACGGCGATAATGGTGCACAGGTGAGCTGAAGTTTTTATTTTTTTCATTTTTTTTTGTTTTCTATTGACGTTGAATTATTATTAAAAGAAGAAAAAAAAAAAACAAAGAAATATTAAATTTTCTGAAACTCTACGTTTTTCTCTCTTTCTGTCCTTTATACAACGTATATGTATACATATTTGAATATATGTATATATACATGTGTATGTTTATGTATTTGTGTTGGTAACTCTTAACAATTAATTGGTTTAATTATATTTGATTTCTAACAAACGCACCTAATTGTGTTTTTGTTTTCTTTCGAAACAATGATTTTTCTGATTTCGTTTTTTAAAGGAAATTTTTATAAATTTTGAAAATTAAAAAAAAAAAAACTTCAAAAATTTTTCTATATATATTATTATTCAAACGGTCTTAAATTATCCATGGATAAAATCCTGTTATTTATTTTCTGTCTCTCTCTCTCTCTCTCTTTCTCTTTCTTTTTCTCTATTTACCTTTGTGTTTTTGTCTCTTTCTTATATTTACTTGTTTTAAATTTTCGCAATGTATTCCTTTGAAATGTTGTTTAAACGGACGAAAAAAAAAACAAAATTCTCTTAAATAAATTTCTATGGGTTTTTCTTCATGTTACTACTAATCATTACTGTAACGAGCGGTTTTTCATTATTTTATATATGTTTTAAAATTATTCTTAAATATTTATCAATAATGTTTACTCATCTTTATTTTGCACATATTGCCTAATCACTCCGCAACGTGCACACACATACACATGCACACAACCACTTCCATATATATATATATATATGTACATATATATATGCAATAACGCGCACACGCTCACGCACACACACACACACTCATATACAACTGGTATTGAAACTGATAATTGAAACCCGTTAACTGTACATGCATATCACTGTCACTTACTCTGTCTCTTTATCATCTACCACTACACTGTGTGTGGAACATTGACTGATCTGGTTGTTATACGTGATGAGTTTAGCCTGAATTAACATCAAATACCTTAGAGTTGACTAACAACATTGATAACACCAACGCCAATACACTCGACGTTCACGATTATGTTAACAACAAGCGACTTGATAACAGGAAGGTTGGCGTCTTACCTGACGAAGGCACCATATTAGCTCAAAAACATACCACTAACAACTTAGAAATTGAAAATGTTCCTTCTCAATCGGATGGCAATTTATTGAATTCGAATAAACAGACACAACCAGAACCAGTAGGTAGCGGCCTAGATGAGGAAATTGTTGAAAGTGTTTCACAATTGGAATCGGTGATAACCAAAACTATTGAGAATACAAAAAATTTAAATGAAGCAACAGTAGACGCCGAAGATGCGGTAGTAGATGACGATCTTGATAACGACACCGATGATTTGGACGTATTGCAACCAATTCCCGATTTGGTTACAAGCAATAGAAACGATATTTCAAATTTAAACTCAATTTACAATCAATTTAATAGTAAAACTAATGAAAAAACTGTGGAAGGCAGTGTCTCTGAAATTATTGATAATTTAGCGTCAGCGTCAGCGTCCGCGACACAAATGCAAACGCCTAACTTGCTTAATACAATTAAAAACGAATCCATTCTCATTTCTACTTTATCACCGAGCATAACATTTTCAACGAGTATTCGGCATAATAATGAAAATCTCCAACAGCAACAACAAAATTTACAATATCAACAGCAAACTTTCGGTGATAGTAAAGATTTTAATCAACATAATGTAAATTCCACTTCATATTCTTCTCCAATCTCCTCCTATTTTCCGTCTTCTGATAATGTAAACGTTTTTTCATCAACTACTTCATCATTACCGTCAACTATTTCAATTGATACCACTTTAACATCTCCATCACAACTATCGTCATTATCTTCTCAATCATCATTATCATCATCATCATCATTACCATCATCATCACCTTCGTCGTCGTCGTCGTCGTCGTCGTCGTCATTATTATTGTCTCCTTCTAAGACAATTTCGTCTACAACACCCGTAACCACTACTAGTACTGTTATAACAACAACAATTACGACGCAAAACAAGGTAATATTTTGCCTGTTTTATTAAAGCGTGTGTTGTATTGTGTTTACTCTACTCTCTTCTCTTCTCTATAGTCTTCCCGCTCTCTCTCTCTCTTTCTTTCTTTCTCTGTCACTCTTTTCATCTTTCTTAATCTTCTTCACTTCCCATTCTCCACACTTTCATTTTCCAATATCCATTTACACGTTTTCTATATCCGCTGGTAAACATATGAATGAATTTGTCCGAAATCATCGTATATTTATTGCCTGCCTGCCATGTCCTCTCTGCCTCTTGTGTGTGTCGTTATGGTTTTGTCGTTTATCATCTCATTTGTTCTTTTTTTTTTTTTGTTCATCAATTTTTTCAACATTTTCTTTTTAATGCTCCAAATGAGTTACAAATTTTATCTCTCTGTGATATCTTTTTAATCTCTTGTTTTGACGTTGTTTCGGTCTCTCTCTTTCTCTCACTTTCTTTTTTTCTCCTTATTCAATGAAAAGGTGAGAAGTTTAGTTTTTGCCTTAATTTCGTTTTATTATTTTGATGGTTTTTCTTTGCATATAACTGCGTGTACTTATAAATTAAACATTTTATACTCTTTTCCTTTTCCTCTTTCGTCTTTGTTTGTGTTTGTATTTTCTGATTGTATGTATGACCGATAAATTTTATTGATTATGAAAACTTTTTTGTCCGATCTTCTGCAAAATCATTATCATCGTTATTATGTATAATTCTAAGAATTCTAAGAATTTGTCTTAATACTTCTCTTTTACATCATCTTAGAATACGGTTCGAAATCTTGCAAGACAATAGACAGACGGACAGACGGACGAAATGCTTAAATCGATTCTAAATGTGATGCTATATATTACAAATATGATGAATATATATATATACATTGTGTGGGGTATCTGAAATTTTCTTCGGGGGCATTACAAACAAAATCGAAAAATAAATATACCCCTCACTTTCGGTGACAGGTTTAAAAATGAAATTTGCATACTTTTATTATCGATCGGACGTGGCTAATAATTTTTATACCCACCACCGAAATTGAAGGGTATATTTCATTTCAAATGTTCTGCATTCGTATGGGATCGATTTTTCGCTTTTTTGTCGAGTTCATCCCACAAACAAGTTCAATGGAAGCTGGGTCAGATGATTGAAACGACCACTGCATGATTTTTAAGCTCTTTTCAGTTTTTTCTGGCACAGCTTAGAGGATTACTTACGATCATTATCATGTTAACAGATGAATCTAAGACCAATGAGATTCAAACGACTGCACATAGCAGAATCCTGAAGAGTTTTCAGGCAGCCTTTCTGCTTTATTTTTATGGTTATCCTCACAAAATTTGCGGCTTTACTGCTGCCAGAATAGCCCGAAACCATCGTGTTATAACAACCTTGCCTGAAAGTAGGCACTGTACACGCTTCTAAAGCGCCTTCTCTTCTTTTAATCGGTGTACGAACACTTATCTATTGGAGCCGAAAATCTGAAATTTTGATTCGTTACTCCAAAGAATATATTCCCACTGATCTATTGTCTACTTTTTACGTGCATTTCCCCGCTCTAGTCTACTTTTTCTACGCGCCCACTTTAGTCAATTTTGGTATTTTAGCAGCAACACATTGTCAATCCCGCAGCCTGCATACTATCTTTAACAGTCATTATTGAAATCGAGGTTTCTTGCGTATCATTCAGAGCTGCGGCAATTTGCGGTGCAGCTAAGCGGCGAGTCCATTTAGAGAGACTTTCAATGAAGTTCTCCTATTGTTTTGTTGTGAATTTGAGCTTAGCAAAACTTTTTCTATCTTAATTTTTCGCAGTGTCCTATAGTCAAAATTATAGATTTTCTTAGAATTTCGTGAAGTTGGGATGATAATACTTTTGTTTTTATATAAACAATTTTTAAAATCGTGGAACTTAATTTTATTTCCAAATTTTTCCGTATATAGTCGGTGAACTTTCGTTTTGGTAAAAAACAGATGTGTTTTCGGACGGTAGTGTATATACTTTAGACGGCTTTCGAAGGTCTGTGCATTAAAATTTTCGATATAAAAATTCCTTTCAGACAGATTTTTATTCTTAAACTTGCTTAACATTGCCAAAGATATTTATTTTTCTTATTATTATTATTAATTATTTAAACCAATGAAATAAATTCTTCCACTAAAAAAAAACAAAAATGGGAAAATTAATTTACATAGAAAATAAATTACAAAATTTCATGAAGTTTTGCCCTTGATCTGTCAACTTAAATGCCAACAGTAATCTTAACTGAAAAGTCACAATGTTTAACACGCGGCAAAATATGAATCTTATTTTGTTAGTAAGATTTACAGTTTTTCGTACTCTACAATTTTAAACTTATATTCGTTATGTTAAGCGCTACAATTTTTTCAAATCAGTTAGATGTCGTAGTTTGATTCAAATTTTTTCATTTTAGGCGGTTTGGAAATGGTAAGGTTGTGGGGTAACGTTGTACTTGAGATAAGTCTAGCTATTAATAAACCAATCAATTCTGAATCATTTTCTGTCCTTCCGTCTGGTTGCCTAAAACAACAATCACAATTTTCAATATATTTTGATGATATTTGCTAAACTAAAATGTTTTTCGCAGCGAAGAACAATACTGCAAATGGAACGGGCAGTATTTGTAAAGTCTTACTTTGAAACAAAGAAAATATGAAAATACAACCCTGAATAAAAATCGATAAATGATAATATTATTTGATATACTAACGTGATAGAGATAGAGAAGAGATAGAAGTGGATCATCTTTCGGAAATCCCTTCCATTTAAATCTTCTTAAAAAGAATAACCCAACAATGGGTAGTTTCTAGTATTTTGTGATGAAATTTTCTATAAAAGTCTGATTACTTATCATGTCAAGTAAAAGTTTGGATTATTTTTCAAATCCATCAACACTTAACACGTTCTCCTGTAAAGTAAACTTTCGTGCAAGACAACAACATATTATCATAAATATTTTATGATAAAGAGAGATAAAGAATTATATATAAACGAGAAGTAGTATTTAATGGTCAGCTTATAACAATTTTAAATTATTTATGAAATCAAATCATAAATAAAACGCTGTTAAGAAAAACATTTACTCTCCGAATTCGCCCCAGGCAAATTGCAAAAGTTTACAAAATTTGAAAAAGTAGACAATATTTTAATAATTTTAGGGTAAATATTTAATGCATTTAATTTATCAACTCATTCTAATTTTATTTGCTGAGTGCTCATCAACACACAATTTCAACCTTAATTTGCGGCCTAAACACTTATGTGCCAAGTTTCAGTTTTTATATTAATCTTTCCAGCGATAAAGCCGTCAGCCATACACGAATGGAAGTATGAGTAGACTTAGTTAAATCGTATTAGAATCGCAAGTTGACTACACACATACACATAAATAATATAAAAGTAAATGTTGTCAGGATTTTTATAATTTTCAATCAAACTTAATAGTATTCTAAAGCAATAGTCCTAATAGAACTCCCTAATATGAAGTTCCCTATAAAATAAACTTGTTAAAATAAGAGAAGCAGATAAAGAAGAAAGAAAGAAAATTATAATCGGCTGTATCGAATATTTTATATCCATCGCCTTTATCTTAAAAAAAGATTTTAAAAAATTTAATATTAATAGGTGGGCGTGGCAAATCTTTTATCCAATATCGTGCAAATTTTTATTGTGCAGTCTATGAGTAGTGGGTAAAACATCCAGAAAACAAAGTTGTCTTAAGCTTGTTTTATACTATATTGTAAGCAATTTCAAATACGGACCTAGGTGCATTCTAAGCAATTTCAAATACGGACCTAGGTGCAAGAAATTTCAATGTTTTCATCGCATTTGATTCCGATATCTACATTTTTGCGACCGTGGAAATGCTTATAACAGCAATTTAAATTCCAATACTCTATTATATCAAGTGGGCGTGGTCGATCCTCTCTGTTTTTGTACCGACGCTAAAGGATAGCTAGATAAAATATGATAATGTAAGAATTATTATAGATCCATCTGCTATATCGTATGAGTAAGTAATAAGCAAAAAAAAAGGCGTTCCCAGTTTACTTTGTATTGTGGGCGTATCCTCTAATCGACTTGGCCCAATTTTAAAAACAAATTGAATGCAAAAACTACCAATGTTTTGAGCCGATGTCTGTTATTTTTGCATACAAGGGGGATGTTTACCATAGCCACACGGATAGGCGAAAAGACGGACATGTTTAAATCGATTCTAAATTTGATGCTAGTCAAGAATATATACATATATATATACTTGGTGGGGTCTTTGGAGATTCCATCTGGGTCTTGCAAACAAAATGACAATTCCTTTAATGATGGGTATAAAAATAAGGGTCACAATCCATTTTTATACCCACTAACGAAGGTGAGGAAAAATTCTTTCACATGCGTTGTTATTGAAAATGGGCCAAATTGATTACAGGCCACGCCTGCTGCATAAAATAAGATGAAAACGCATATGTTTTCTAACTGTTTTGCTCTGGATGTTTCCACGGTTCTAAATAGCAAATAAGTAAACGGACTTTCGATATAGACTCAATCGTTTCAAATATATGCAGACGGATACGAGACGATATTGCAAACGGAAGGATAAATTTATTTTATCCCCCAACAGTAAATATAAAAAGTAATATGGAAACTGAATTATGACCATGATATGTTGTAAAAAAAGATCCACTAAATAAAAAAATGTCCTATCATAACATTGTTATTGTGTATTAATGCAAATTAATGAATTAATTGAAAATTGAATTCAATCTGAGAACAAATGTTTGCGATAGTTTTCCTGGTTTTAATTAAATTATGATTACTTTTGTACATATGTGCTTTTATAGATGTATGTATGTATGAATGTATAGATGTATGTATGGATGTAGGAATGTATGGATGTTTGTATGTATGGATGTATGTATATACGTATGCATTTATAGATGTATCTATGTATGTATGTATGGATGTATGTATGTATGTATGTATGTATGTATGTATGTATGCACTTGTAATTGATGCATTTACATAATGAATAATATTTACACACAAGAATTATTCGTTTTAATCTTTTGCATTTGTTTTTAAATTATTGATGGATTTTTTTGTTTTGATAGATCTTTCTTGTTATTGAAATTTTATTTATTAAATATATGTAAGTGTATGCATGTATGTATTTATATGCAAAATGAAAAAAAAAAAATCTGAAATAATTCCAATAACCACGAATAAACAAATGAACTTAAAATAAACAAACAAACAAAAGTAAAGATATAAAGAAAATAATCAATAAACGAAAATATATAACAGAATTTGCCATCAGCACTGCAAAGGGCGAAAGCATCAACATCGTTGTCGGCGACAAATGAAAATATTGAACAGAGCATAACAACAGTTGAGCCGATGAGTATTAAAGAAAATCCAGAAAATAGTGTAAAAACAATAAAAGAAATCTTAAGCCAGAGCAATGGCAATAAACCGAAAGGCTTAACTGAATTATCTATTATACCAATAAATGTCACAGCATCAATACCAGCAATGGCAACGGCAACGGCAACAGTAATACCAATGACAACAACAACAACAGCAACAAAAACAGTAACAGCAATAACAAGAGAAACCGAAACTTTGGTATCAATAACTAAAGCCTGGGCTTCGTTAACAAACGATAATAATAATAATAATAATAATAATAATAGTAACACACACAGCAATGTTGTTGATGATGATGACGGTTATTTGGTTGATGATGCTAATGAACGTATACCAGGCAGAACAATGGCACCATTAACCACAATCATAATACCCACAACTGAATTGGCTACGACAACAACAACAACAATAACAGCATCAACTTTACCGCTATTAACGACAACACTCACATCACTGAAAACTGAAAAAAAATCGACAGTGTTATCGTCGTCGTCATCGTTGTCATCATCAGCATCATCATCATCATCATCGTCGTCGTCGTCGTCGTCGTCGTCGCCGTCGTCGCCGTCGTCGCCGTCTGATTATAAGTTTAACAACAAGGTGAAAATTTGTAATTTTCTCTAAAGGAATGGCATCAGTTTTGTTTTTTTCTCTTACCAATAATTTTATGTACATATGTATTTGTGCCATGCCATGCATAAATAGTTTAAATGAGTGTGTTTTTCTTTTTCAAATCATTTTTCTTGTATGCTTCGAAAAAAACAAAAAAAAAAAAACAGAGAGAAAGAACAACATCCTCCATCCTCCGTCTCTTATATTTTGCAAAACCTTCTTCTTCTTCTTCTTCTTCTTCTATCTACAAACAATTTTATCGGATGTAAACTAGAAGCGAATGTTTCTGGACGATTACTTAGAATTTCGGAATGCCATTGATTTTTATAAAAATTATTTATTTGATGCGTATGACTGATTGTGTTATGATTGAAGATTCTCGAGCTTGTAAAAGGCCAACGACAGCATGCAAACTGAAAGATGAAAGCATGTGAAATTTATAAGAGCAAGAAAAAACCAAAAAAAAAAAAAAAGCAGAAAAAAAAGACGAAAAAACGAAACCTAGCCACTCTCAACTATTGAATATTTTGTCGGAACGTGATCTCTCCCCCACTTCCCCACAAATTTATTTGAAAAATTAATATTAAGCGCTAACTCTAGTATATGATATGAAAATTTTCAAATTTTCAATTCAATTGTTTTTTTTTTTCTTATATCATTAGTTTTCCTGTTTTTAAATATCATAGTTTTTTTCCGTTTGATTTTTTTGTTGTTTTTTTTTTTTTTACTTAATTATTCTATTTTGTGGAATTATAAGTGATTGTGTTAAGTTCCGTCAATAATTAATATATTAATTAAAAATATTTGTCGCTATTCGTATATATATATATATATATATAAATATATATTTTGCACTATACACTTGGTTATCCCGTAAAAGATTTGATTTTCTACTCTGGGTACAAAAACAAAAATTTATGTTCGATATTGTTTCGCCTTTTTTGCATGCTAACAATAACGTCTACTATCCGCTTATACTCTTCTTCTATCCATTTAAGATTATAGTTTTCGGCCAAAAAAGAAAAAACCAAAAAAACCAAAAAAAAAAAAAAAAACAAAAAAGATTAGAAAATGATACAAAAATTCTTTCCTTAAGAAATCTTCGCTAGCATGTCCTAAATAATGACTATTCCAGCAATGAAATTTTTATTTTTAGAATTACAACAAATATCGCTTTCTTCTCTTTTTCTCTTTTGAAACGCAATATAGGATGGCAATGTCGATGTTAAGACCACTCCTCAAGATGCCGAGGAATATGAGGATTCCGCTCAATCGGTAATTAATGTTCGTTTTTATATTTGCATTTATTTATTTATTATTTTTATTATTCAGCTTTCGAGCACCGTCCAAATTGACATTGAATCTTCCTCGTATCCTACTATCTCATATACGTCAAGTAGCTCTATTGCGAGTACCGCTGCTTCATCTACCAGCGCAGAAATCACCACTACCACCACCACCACCACCGCTGTACCCGATTATGTCGAACCCAAAATTGAAAATTCCCCACCGATTATTAGATCACGTTTACAAAAATTGGCTGTTACTTCAGGCAAATCGTTTAAGTTCAGCATACCCGAAGATACGTTCTATGACAACGAAGATATGAATAATTTACGCTTGGAGATAACCGATAAGGATGGTCATGAATTAAAAACGAACTCGTGGTTGCAATTTAATTCGGAAATTCGAGAAATTTATGGATTGTAAGTGATTTTTTTTTTTAGGCTATCGTTCGTTTAGTGAGGCTCTTTCTTCACTTGATTTCAAAAATATTATTTCAAAAATATAATTTTTCATAAAATTTGTTAATTTAATAAGCCCTTTCTCACACACTAACACTTTTTCATACTTTCGATCAATTTGAATGAAAAAATAAATTTAATTCTTTTTCTACTATTATATCCTATGTTCTTGAACTAAGCATTAGCTGTTGTACATATAAGCAGTTAAAACCGTAAAATCTTAATCAATCGGTTTAGGAGTAGTTTCGAATATTTCATATAATTAAACCATTATTAGTCATCATTCATTAATAATTGTCCTCTAAAAGTGATAAGTCATATATCGTTACCCTTAAAACTAAGGCAAAAAAAAAAAAATTATTATTGTGTGTTGCTTAAGATGATGTTGGATATAAAGCAGCTAAATTCAAAATATAGTACAAGTATTTGAAAAAGTTGTAGGAAATTTTCTACCTATAATAACCTTGAAATTTATAATTCAAAATTTGTGAACAAAAATCTAGAAAGTGTCGAAAATATCTCAAATTTTTGTTCTCCGTCTCCTCATTATTGAGAGTTTTTTCCTAAAACCCCCCCAAAAAAAACAAGAAAATTATATTCGGCTGTGCCGAATCTTTTATACCCACCACGGTTATCTTAAAAAAAAGGGGAAAAATTAAAATTTTAATAGTTGGAGCTAAACAGCCAGAAAATGAACGTACTTTCAACTGATACTGTATGCTTGCCCTGTTATGAACGACTTGTCCCATTTTCATAAGCAACGTATGTGAAAGAACTTCTAAATTTTCTGCTAAATTTGAAGCCGATATGTTCATTTTTGCGGCTAGGAGAATGTTTACCCTGGACATTACATAGACAGACAGACAGACAGACATGTTTAAATCGATTCTAAATTTGATGCTAATCAAGAATAGGTATACTTTGTAGAGTCTTCGAAATTTCTTTCTTGGAGTTACAAACCAAATGACAAAATGAAATATATCCCTCACATTCGATGGTAGGAGGTATAAAAACAAATAAAATGTAAATCAATGCCTAATATTTTCGACAGGAAACTAAATCAAATTTATTAAATAAAGCTATACTATCTTCAGTGGATTTGTAAAACATAAGCGAATTAAGTTCATGGCTTTCTAATGATCAACGATCCAATTGAGTAAATCTTTTATTTTATTAGTCAGCAATTAATTGAACCATCGTTTGGGTAAATCGTTTAACCATTAAGTTGTAGATGAATCGATTAGCAAATAAGTAATCATGTTAGGCCAAAACTATTCCATACAAGCAAAGCAAGGAAATTGTTCATCGCATAAATACTTAAATTTTAATTTAAATTTTTTACTCAAGTATAGAGAAGAACATCTTGTATAGGGCTGCCAATCATTATTGTTTGCTACAAAATTTAAACTCTAACAACTTGTGTTACATAGTTTTTAATCAAGCCGACATCCGATCCTAAAACTAGTGTGAATTGTTGTTGTCTTAATTCAAGATTTCAAGAAATCGATCCACTTGGAAATGCTTTTTTTTTTCATTATCAACCAATCTTGTACAATACAATATCGCATAAATCCAATGACCTTGCAAATGGATTAACTAACCGTATTATGCCACAACGTTTCACTATTTAACCGGTTTCTTGGTGTCTATTAATTTGAAATGTCTAGGTCAAGCTCTTCATTACATTATTTCAAAGATTATTGTTAACACTTTCAAATTAATGCTTTATTTCTTATATTTTTTTATTTTTTTCTTCTTCTTATTTGTAGACCTTTGGATGATGCCGTTTCAAAGTGGCAATATCGTCTTACTGCCACCGATTCGGGTAATGAGTCTGTAACAGAAATTGTTGAAATTTCGGTACAACAACATCGTGGTGTACGCACTGTTAATCATGAAATCAATATTGCGGTTAAAATTAACGAGAAAAATATTCATTACATTGATTGGCAACTGAAATTGATTGAGGGTAAAATTATAAAAATACATATGAAAGGATAAATACATTAAATAATATAATAATTAAATATTTTCTATAGCTGTTGCTATTACCATGGGAGACAATAATACGAAATCAATAGTTGTACGCGAGATACGGCAGACACCTCAAGATGCTCATACCGCTACTTTAGTGTACTTTAATGAAACTCTACCGACAAGTGAATGTCCGGAATTGGAATTAAATAGTTTAGTTAAACATTTGGATGCGCAACGTTTAAGCGATTTAGTATATCCAATGTTGGGTATTAAATCGATTACTGGTCAATTAACAGGCACTTGTCAAAAGATAATTGCGAATAAACCGAAAACACCATCCATTAGTGTCAAGAATTCACCGCCAGTACCGCGTAATCAAGTTGATCGTGTTGTGGCAACTACCGGACATTTGTTGGTTTATAGAGTACCAAGTGATACTTTCTTTGATCCCAATGATAATGAATTGAAATTGAATTTAAAAACTAAAGATAATAAAGATATAAATCCACGTCATTGGCTACAATTTGATACAAAGAATCATGAATTCTATGGTATACCAAGAAATATTGGTACCGAAGAATATTTATTGGTAGCAGAAGATGCTGGCGGTTTAACCGCGACAGATGCATTAGTTGTTCAAGTTAATCATGCTCCTAAACGAGAGTTTAGTGTTTATTTTAAAATCTATTTAGCCATAAGGCATGAACTATTCAATGCCGATTTGCAGCGAAAATTTGTTGAACGTATAGCTCAGCTATTTGGTGATGGTTCAACGCAGAATATACAAATACGATCAGTGACAACACATCATGATGCCGATGGCACTATAGTGAATTTCTATAATACTACTTTATTTAAAATGCATAATCGTTGTCCGGAAGAGGAAATCGAAATGGCTCGTAATGTGTATTTGGATGGCCATTCAGTGAGGGACAAATTTAAAAAGCTAATGGGACCAGAACTAAATGTTACCAATGTTCAGGTGACTACATTGGGAATATGTAATCGTAAGTTTTAAGAAGAAGAAGAAACCACATTGGAAAAGTAAAGCAATCATTTTTCATTTATTTTTTATGTTTTAGCGCAAACCGATGTCACTCATCGCGAATTTATACCCAATCGAACGGAAGAACCTTTATTGAGATCTACATTCTCTGATGACTATATGTTTACCATAATAATGCCAGCGATTATAATTGTAGTTATGATTCTGATAGCGGCCATAATAGCGTGTTGTTTACATCGTCGAAGGCGTAAAAGTGGTAAAATGGAATTGGGTACGTTTTTCATAATTTTCCTCCTGATTAAGAAAGCAGTTGATTTTTCCCTTTTTAAATTTCTATTAGGTGATGAAGAAGAACGTAAATCATTTCGCACTAAAGGTATACCTGTGATCTTTCAAGATGAATTAGATGAGAAACCAGAAATTGGTAATAAGAGTCCCATTATATTGAAAGATGAAAAGCCACCATTACTGCCACCGTCCTATAATACGTCCAATATGAACGGTAGGTTACAACTTTTTTATATTTGAAGTAGTTGCGTAGATATTAACAAAAAATCATTAAAATAATAAAGTTTAATTTTAGGTGATAATGATGTCGATGAATATGTGCCGCCCCCTGCCGTAGTAATGGGAGGTGGTCGTGAAGCGAGAGGGAAATCGCCGGCTACACCGTCATATCGTAAACCACCACCATATGTTTCACCATAAATCAAACATAAGAAGATAATAAACAAATCAATAACAAAAGCTGCAACAACAACAAGAACAACAAGAATCCCTCATGAAAGTAAAAACAAAATTAAAAAAGCCCAAGAGCAAAAAAGCAACAAATGCAACAATAAATATTTATAAACAAGCAAAATGAAAGTAGTTATGAAAATAAGTGTCAAATCATAATAAAGTCTATATATACATCATTGTATTTACACCACGGTTAGGTGTACGTGTATGTTAATCTAAGCGAGTGATGATATCAATAATTTAATAAAAATAAAATCAACACACACAAATAAATAATTTGATAATCATATGGGAAAAAATCTTTAAAATTATTTTCTACTACTAAAAAAAAAAACAAAAACTAAATTATAATTTATAAAGTAAATCATATGAGACAGATATGAATTTAATTTTTGTTTTAATATAAAACAAAATTGTAATTAAAATTATTTTTTTTTTTTTATTTTCAATATTTTTTTTATTTCCATTAATTTATTTGTAAACAAAAATAACAAAAAAAGAGAGGATAAAATTTCGTTGTTTTTTTTATATAATTAAATGTTTTAAAGTTTAATTTAATCTTTATACATACCACCAAAAAATATGGTGTATAGTAAATATTTTTTATTTTTTTTCTTTGTTTTTTTAAATTGAGCGCCGAAAATTTTGAAAAATTGCATCTACATTCATTTGATTTCCAATTGTCCGTCCTATAATTTTTTGAATTGCAAAGCTGCTATTTGATTCACTTCCTTGAAATTTAACATTTGTAAAAATTTCGAAATATACTCGATACCGTCAGCCACTAAAAACTTATAAATAAAATTTAAAAAAAAATGTCCGAAATTTATGATTTATGTTTATATCTGCATTTAATGTTTTATTTGTGAAATCCTCTCTCTTCTTAATTATTACCAAGTGCTTTTTGAGCAGTTAATTCAGTTGCTTAACATAAAATAAAATATAAATTGATTGCAAACGATTAATTTTTTGTTTTTAAAGTAATTTCCGTTATTTGTTAAAAGTTTCATTGAAATAAAAGGATTAAGGTACTCCAAAAAGATTTACATTGTAATGATTTAGGAAAGAAAGGAAAGAATTGTATTTAAAAACTATTAATATTTTATATTCGAAAAAAGTAACTTTAAATTATTGCGTCCCGTTTAACGATTACAAATGATCAAGATTTTATACGGTTTATAAACTTTCCCTAAATAATATCAATTTTAATTTGTATTTCTTTGCAAAGAAAAGTAAAAAAAAAAGTATAAACCATACATTAGGACAAAGTTGAAATGCAAATAACTTTCTGAACTTTAGCAGTCATCGTCTGGATAATTTGCAAAATTTCGGTCAACAGTCGTGCCATTTTGATTATTATTATTGCAATAAATGATTTTAATGAATCAAAACTTTAGCAATTTTCAATATATTCATTAAAGGCATTGGGTATTCAGGATTCGTCTCTAGACGAATAAAGATTTCATACTTGGAGGGGGGGAAGGGTGGGGGAGAGGGTTTCCTTTTCTAATAATTTCATTGTAGATAAACACGGTGCGATTATTCTCTGCAACTTTTATATTAATAATCAAACGCACATTTGTTTTCTGTAAGGTATTATTTTTCTTTATGTAATATTTTTAATAATTAAGAGTTGTATGCTTTTTTGTTTTATTTTTTTTTTTTTTATAATTAATAAGAGGTTACAATAAATACAAACTTAACTACTTAACGGTTTTGATAATTGAAAACAATCATTTAAGAGAAACATAACTTAAAAAAATAATCTAAAACATGTGAAAATTAATATCAGAAATACAAAAAAAATTAACTAACACCACCATTTACAAACTACTCAATATAAAGCATACATTATTAATTAAAAATTATAATATGATTAATAATAATAATAATGAATATGAATAACGATAACAATAAATAATATTAATAACAATAATAATAATATAGAATAATAATAATAATAACATATAACTATTATTACTAATATTTTGTAATTCAATGTATTTATAAATACGAAATAATTATAGTAACTTATTATATGACATAAATGAACAAGTATTGAATTTCGATTTAACAATAAACAGGGCATCTTATGAAACTATTTTATTACAGAATATTTTTTAAAATTTTCTATTCTAATTTGCTTTGCCCGTGTAAAGATTGTTCGGTGTTTTATTAAAAAAAAAAAAAATAAATAAATAAAAAAATAAAAATAATTGTATTTGGAATAAAAGCCATCTAAAAAGAAGCCTCTAAAAAGTCTGCCAAACGTAATCTGGATTAATTCAGGTACAAACCTGATCTATATAACGGCTTAATAACATTTTCTTTTTACAAATTTTTTCTTTTGAAGTTGAGTATTTCTTTTTCTTTTTTTTTACATAATTATTTTGAAATTTAATTATTATTCTCACCACACCAAAGGATGATCTTTGATATATTTCTTATTCTCTTTTTTACATAAAGAAATTTTCCATTAGAGTCTGCATAAATTATTTATAATAATTGTAAAATTTCTAATTGATTTAAATCAAATATTTTTCTCTGTGCCTTTTGCTAGATTATAAACCTATTAGTTGGACGGATCAAATTTGAAAAATTATAGGTATATAAAAGATAAGCCTATAAAACTATAGCCATAAATGTGGAAAAGCAAATTAAGGAAACCGATGAACGGTTCGATATGTATTACAATTAACTATTACCGAAATCGATTGTGAATATTCTGTCGAATACTAATTCTTTTTCTTGTAAAAATGGAGTTAAACTTTCGTTCTTTAAATTTCGAATTATCAAATTTCTAAATTTAATTTCTACAAATCGCTTCTCAGAACTGTCTGATTAATGTAATTATTTCGGTTTATCTTTCAATACATCAAGAATACATACAACGTTATAGCGGTTCTTATTTTTATTCTTTTTTTTGGTTTAGATTTATAAAAGAGTTTTCTTACCTTAGAAAATTATTAATTTTAGTCATTTCTTATCTATGTATTATTCCGTTCTTTATCTTTCGAATATGATCTTCATATTTTAAAATTTTCGCTTTAAATTTGATACCGAATTTTTCTTTATTATTATGATCAACTAAATCAGTCTACAAATGCGCCAAATTTGCTTAAAAACAGCACAAAATTTCCTACATGATAATGAATTGTTACATAAAAGTACGAAACGATTAATGCGCCATACATATATCATAAGCGATCCCCCGATATCCGATCCCGATATTTAATCAGATTGTAATTAAAGCAACATTTTGTTAATATGAATTGAATTAAATATTTCAGATTTTGAATAGATCTACCGCGGTGTGGATTTCCTTTAATAATTAAAAAATATTTTTAAAAAAAAATTTTTCTTTTTTTTCATTTATTAAAATTTAATTTCATTTCTTCAATTCAAAAAAGAAAAAAAAAACAAAGCTTCGATTTTTATTTAACTTGCATTTCTCTAAACCTGGAAATACGAAAAAGTTATGAATTTTGAAAAACACGTTTTTTTATACCTATGCAAAGAAATTATAATGAAAATTAATGTAACATTAGTCTAAGAATTTAGTGTTAGTTTTTTAGTTTTTTTTTATATATATATATATACATACTTAACATAACATATATTCGAGGTTAATTATAAATACGGAAAGAGAACTATAAAAATCTAAAAAAGTGAAATTATTAAGATTTTTTTTAAAACTTACTTTTGATCATCTTTGCATTTGAATTTTTAATATGTAAAATGTTTTTAAAAATGCGTTTTCATTAAGTTTGCTCTCTTTTTCAAAGTAATTCTGTTAAATTATACACTTGTATTTAATGGTTTTACGTAACTTTTTGAATTTTGAATAGCTTTAATAATTTTCTTAAACTTTGTAAACTAAATATTTCTTTTCGAAAAAATTTTCTTTTATATTTACTTCTAAAAACTTTAATGCTAGAAACATAGTAAGCAAATAACTGATACGTAAATGTTGTTTTTCACCATAAAAAATCAGATCGATTGAAAAAATTACTTTCTATAAGCAATAAAAGAGATGCGATGAAAAAGATATTAAATCCATATATATAATAAATGATTTCGACGACGATTGTCAGTCTCTGGTTTGTGTTCCACTTGGGACTCCAATATATTGTATGGTTTGCAAACTTCGAAAAATAAATAATTCATTTATTCATATCACAATATATTGTATGGTTTGCAAACTTCGAAAAATAAATAATTCATTTATTCATATCGCGATTATTAAAAAGAATTACGGTTTTAATAAGTGTTTTAAGAGGATTACAATACGGTTTATAGTGTCATCACGTTTACAAACTTACAGAAAGATTTGGCAAATCCTTCACTAAGAAAACAAATTTTAGAAATTCCAAAATTCGTTTCTAATAAGAAATCCCTTTCATTCATGACTTCTACGAGGAACTGTGGTATCAAAACAAAGGAAACCTAAAACTTAAGACTTTTAAGTGTTCTCAAGAAAGCCAAATAGTATTTTGACATCTTGTCGCTGTCCGAGTAGCAAATCTTAAGTTTAGAAATAGAAAAATCGTATCATGAGCAGCTTAATGGTTACGACAATTTAAACTATCGATCAAGGCATAGTCTTACTATATATAGACAACATTTTTCGTGTTACCGCTAAACACCGCATTTATATTTTTTTAGAATTTTTCTCTTTCTTCACCTATTCTAACTTGTATTTCCCTTGTGTTCTTTTCGTTGTCAATAAAAAAAACCTTTTTGAGATAGTTACTCGTGTGCTTACTTCATACGTTTCAATTAATTTGTACTTATTAAGCAGAACCTATTTTGTTATTAACTGCCTCCACTCTTGTGTAATATTTAATTTACAAACAAATTTATAATAACTTTTTATTATTATGGATTAAAGAAATGAGTTTTGAGCTTTCCTTAAAAACTATTTTTGATTTTTATTAATATCGCTATACATTTTTTTTTTGTTGAATTAAAAATAAAAATAAAATATAATTTTCATGATTGTAAACATATAATTTAATCATAATTTTATTTTTTTTTTTTGTATGAATAATATTTCGTGACGATAATAAGTGAGTAAAAAATGAGATCTTAAAAATTTCCAAAACATATTTATATATTAATAATAATAATAATAATAATAATAAAATAAAACAAAAATGCCAAAGATAAATAAATTACTTTTAAATTTTTTTCTAATCAACTTTAAGGAAATTCTTGAACTGCGTTACGTTTAACAAAAAAAGAAGAAACAAATGAAAACAAGATCCAATTAGTTTGAAATCTCTAAACATCTCAAGTCAATAATATTTGAAGTTTTTGAAATACTTTTTAATATATCGAGCATTTCATCAATATAACCATTTTTCAAATCAAATTGATTCTCAACAGGCCTGTTAGTAGCTTTGTTATCACTACTGCGGAAGAATGGAAGAGACCTTCCTTCCTCTTTTCCATTTTTCCTATAATATTTCGAAATAAGACGCATTATTAAAAAATTTTAAAATTATTAAGCAAAATCAAAAATCAAAATAAATTTGTTTATATATGCAATAAGGACACTAAACAAAAATTTTAAAGGTAGTGTCAAAACGTATCACAAAAAATGTTTTGCACAATATATCAACAACACTGAGTTAGTGTGTGTTATTCGATGGTTTTATGCTACTCAGTGGGTTGATCTTTTGCTATAAAGAAAAATATTTAAACAAATATCTTGCTTTCCTTGTGTTTACAAATGTTGTCGGGCGGCGTTTATACCGCATATAAATAGAGAGTAGTGTAAGCTATAAGTTAATGAAAAAAAAAATTCCGGTTTTCGATGTTGAGCTGGCTCATGTGATGAAACACAAAAATGATACGACCCTTTTTTGAGTTAATGATGCTCGTTTACTTTCGTATCGAGTTAAGTTATTCATTGATTGCATGAGAAACAACGCAAATGGGATATCATCGGTATGTGAATAACAATATGCATACAAATAAACGCAAAGAAGAAGAAGAAGAAG
>KK351255.1:123929-135306 GCA_000671755.1 Glossina brevipalpis | reverse complement strand
TTTTTTTTTTTTTTTTTTTGTATAAATTTTGGGTACCGCGTTATCATTAATAAATTTATTTTTTTTTAAATTTTTTCGTCGATAGACGATTTTTCACGGTTTTGCTCACATTTCATTATAATATTACTCGTATGTGTGTAATTAATACTACTAATAAAAACAAGCTATAATTCTAATAATATTTGCTAATTTAACAAATTCACATGTGAATGTGGGCAGATTGAGGAGGTGGGGAATTGTAACGTACATGCAATGCTTTCATTACAAAATTAACAACTATTTTCTTGTCGGTAAAGTTTCCTCGAGATTTGCTACTGATTCCGGTTCGGTGTCTTCTCCACTATTCTTGACTGTCGGCGACGTCAAATCTATGTCGTGTTCTTCATCGGATTCAGTAGATTCTCTGATGAATTGGGTAGAAGATCGACTTTTATATAAATTGCAAGTTTCATTAACATAACGGTTAAAAACGTCAGGTTTATCTGCATAAACATGATGACCTGCTCCCGAAACAATTTTAATATTAACTGCGGATCCGTTGCGTTGTGATTTAATTTTTTCACCTGAGGACGAGTCTATCCAAGAGCGCGAACCATAAATAAACGTTATAGGTATTTCTTGGCGAACATCTTTAATTCGACGTATCATAGGATTCTTGGCCCAGCCAAATGATTCCATCATATTGTGAAAAGCTGATTCTCCTGTTGGCGTTTGCGCATTGCACTGATGTATATACTGAGACAGAAGATTTGGGTCCTCATTAATCGCTGCGGCAAATTTACGCATAATATCTGGCCGAGTCTTTTGTATTACCCATTGGCCAAAAGGACCAGCTGCCCTTAACGCCCATAGAGGATTGAGTGGTGTTAATGCATATGCTATAGCACGCACCCAAAACGGTATTTGCTTACTAGTTAAAGCTTCTGGAGGCTTTTCAGGAAACCCCCATGGATCCGCTAAAATTAAATGTTTTACACGATCCGGATAAGTTAGAGCATAGCTGGAAGCAATAAAACCACCCATCGAATGACCTAATAATACCATATTACTTATGTTCATCTCGCGACGCCATTCCTCTACTGATTTCACAAACTGTTTTTCACATGTAAGAGCATCATTAGAAAATTTTGGACGCGAACTACGGCCAAATCCCAAAATGTCTATCGCGTATACTGGTCGATCCTTGGATAATGCATCTAAATTCAAAACCCATAAAGCTACACCTGCGCCCAAACCATGTAACATTACTAGAGGTATTTCACGCGAATCCGTATTTAAGCTTAGAGTCCATATTTTATCTGCCTCGCCGATTGCTGGACCAACGTCAACAAAAAATCCACGGTAAGGCGTTTTGAGAAACGCTAATATTTTCTTCTCGACAGCTCTCAACATTATGGATGAACTTGATGTCCAATTGAATAACCATTTAAGAAGCCAAAAACTCTTGATTTTATGGTCCTGAAAAAAAAAAAACAAGAAAGAAAAATGTTTAGGATATTAAGTAAATTAAGCTTTAAGAATTAGGAAAACCTAACTTTAAGAGCTAAATAAACTTATCTTGCAATCGTGTTCAACGATCAACAAAAATCCTACCAAAGATCGAAGATTTACTAATTGAAAAAGTATTTGAATAGACTAAAAGAATAAAAATGTTTAAACGATATTTTGAAGTGATTAAAGCGTGTCTTTGACTAGTCCAGTTCTTCGGGTAATCCTTGTTATTTATCCTGCCCTAGTTCCTTCGCAACAATTACTGTCCACCACTATCTGTTCCAAGAAATTCTTAAAGCACTACATCACGTCATTAAGTAACCGAAGACAGTTTACAACTTCAATCTTTGCGACTTTTTACAAGTCCACTTGATCCATTTCTCTTCTCAATTAGTTTTCTCGTAACGTGTTATCTTCTTTACTTATCTCAATATTCGAACTTCGGTACAAAGATTGTTGGTTTTTATGCTTCGGGAAAGTGGCCCCACAAATTCGAAATCTTCGTTTACTTTCACAATCGAAAGGTGTTGACTGATCAACAGCAAAGATATTTGTGCTTCCTTTGTTATTTTACATCTCCCTTCAAACTTTAATCTTTTCTTGCCCTTGCTCCCTTGACTCGGGTATTGTGATATTTTTTAAGGGGATTTCCACCTAGAAACGACGTTTCAATAGACTCTATTTATTTTGAGAGAGTTCTGAGAATATCTTGAATGTTAAAATTTTTGACGCTGATTTGAATGAAATAACATGTGAGCAGAAAAGGGAATTAATGGAATTAATACAATCACGTTATTCGCTGATTTCAATTTAGTAATATTTGCTGATATATTACCGAAATAATATCGAATAATTTAGGAACAAATGAATATATTCGCGCCACATCATAAAAGCTTAATATCACCAATTTGTTATATAAAATCAAACATTCCGGTAAGTATGAGAGGCTTTATTTCGAAATTCAATATATTCAGTGCCTCTTACATACCTATGGTTCATCATCATTACATATCATCACATACGCAAAAAAAGTTAATATAATTTATGTTACAATGGTATAATTCTCTATATTTTCCACGAGCATAATTCTACTTACTTTTACTACGCTAGGTTTTACTTGTAAATTTTTCTTTATTTTGCAATAAATTTAGAATACGAAGAACAGTGATACAGCTCTGTAAGTAGTGGAAGTATTTATGACATTTGACGAAATCAGCAAAAAGTTTTAATATTCAACTAATCGAAAGTGCAAGTTGTTTGCAATAAAAACAATTTTTTTTTTTCTATTTTTAGTTTTTTTCATGTAAATGTCACTTTTCTTTCACATGATTTGGAAGTAATTCTGTTTCATAGTTTTTTTTTTTGTTTGTTAAACCCTTTTTTTTATTCATTTATTTTGCTATCAGACAAACGTCTTTGATCTTTCTTTGCCTACCTCTATATCCATGGCAGTAACTGCAGTAACTTCTGATGTATTCTGACAAATAATGGTTTCATTTTCGACTGTCATGTTGCTGTGCTTCCCTTTACTAATGACGTCGTATTAATTATTTTTATAATTGCACCCCTTTTCTTCCAGTATTAATTTATATTTTATTTTTAATTTTAGCAAAATTTTTTCCTTTTTCAAACCGATAGAATTTTGTTTTCTTTTTTTTAAAGAGATTTTATTTTTATATTTTTATTTTTAACTCTATTTTCCGACCAAAATAAAACTACAATTTTTTAAAAATTCTTATGACAAATTCTTTTACTTTTTCTAATCACATATCAAATCAGAGTTATCAGTTGTGTTTATAAAATATATATACAAACTTCAACTGCACCTAAAACGCAGTTAATAAAATTAAAAATAAATGATATATCAGTCACCACATAATGTAGCAGTCTCTGCAATTAATAAAAATACTATCAAGAGTTGTTGTTTATTTGAAATTTCTTTACACTAATCTTTAAGTTCTGCTAAACTACATATGTTTTAGTCATTAAAATTGTTTTTTGTTTTGTTCGTATTTTTCTTTGATATTTTTTGTTTAGGGTTGCCATCGTTTGATATTTGATTGTTTACTTGTAATTGTCATAAATTCTGACAATTTTACTTCGAAGAAATAAGATATTTTTAATTGAAAGGTTAGTTAAATTAAAATAATAAAATAATATGAATTAAGTCAAAAGGAACTAAGAAAAAAGGAATATCGGAAAAAAATGAATAATATTTCTTCATAAGAATGATGGTTTTTGACGTAAGAGAGTAAGCAGAACATCTAAAATCCGTACACTTCAAAACAATCTCAACGCATGTCATACAAAAAAAGAATGTAATTAAGTGAAATTTTATATTTTAATGTTTTTTATAAGTAGAGTTTTATTGAAAAATTTGGAGGCATCAAAAATCGAATTTAAAAACCTGTTTATAATAAAATTAATATGAGAAAAAGTTCGAGGAAAAACTTCGTGGCGTTTTTTTTCCCACAAATGCCTTAGAGTCGCTTAAGTGGATAACTTTATCAAGCAATATCGTGCCTTATGTCTTCTGTTTATTATGCCCTTCGACTAAAAGCTATTTGGATATAACGAATTAATTTCAATGAAGTTTGAACATTGGAAATATTTCGATGAAGTTATTTTATTATATATATTCGAAAATATACGCACCTCTCGTAAATTACATCAAATAATTCACAATAATTTTCGGGCAAATTACAATTCCACTTACAAAGCTACAGCAACAGGCAATTCTATTCACAATAACTACATTGAAAAATAAGAATCTCTTGGTATAGAAATAAATCTCGCAGAGAGAAGAGAAAAGCTGATTGTTATTTAAATAAACAAAATTGATTTTCTATAAGCTAAAATCGTGATGAACGCTAAATGACTTTTAAATATTTAATTGAGTACTTATTTTTTCATTTGAAATCAAATCGAAATAGGATGTTTTCAATTTATAATTGGTGTTTGTAAAGATTTCTGTTTTTTGTTTGTAAATAACCAAAGACGGATGAAATATTTCCATTTTTAATCTCTCTCTGAACTCGCTTCAACACATTAAACTTTGAATGAGCGTAGAAACACATAAAAGTTAGACTATGTCTGGTGAGTACGCTGAGTGCGATAGAGGAAGATCAAAATGATCGAGCTCAACCCTTATGTACGTTAATTTATCACTTCTACTTGCAGAAATTGCCTATCAAAATTTTTGCAAGTACTTAAAATTTTGATTAGGATCGCTTCCGCATCATATAAGAGTTTTGCTACTTTATTCAGCAAAAATCATTCATGATAAATGCTTTCCAGCAAAAATTTTTAGTTCTATGGATTTCAGCTACCGGTTGGGACGACGTAAAGAGGCTTATTCCTTCTGAAGATCAATTAGCTGCACATGATATAATTTAGTAATGATGTTTATTTTAAAATCTAAGGTGAACCTTTTATGGTCGTATAAGGGTTTGTCAAGAGATATTGTGAATTTTGATATCTATTAATTCAAAAATGAGCCTAAGCCCTGAAAAAATGCTGCACATTTTTTAATATCACTTCGACAAAAGTGATAATACCGTGCATACTTATAACAAACTTCTTTGCGATTACGATGAAGATGCTTTATCAGAGTCAGCAGTATGACAATGGATTGCTCGCTTCCGCTCTGTAGATATGCAGGCAGTAAGAGGGGGTATCGAAACTTACAAAACGTAAAGAATCTTCAGTCTTAGGTTTTGAATAAAATGCGATTCTAGTAAAAGACAATGCTAAATAGATACTATGACTCTGTTATAGCCGACAAAGATCTTTCCTGATATCTTAAGTGTTAGCAAACATATATAATCTATTTTAACAAAGGACCAGAAAAGTTATTAAATTTTCTCTACATGGTAACCAAAAAATGATATCTATTTCTCATTAGAAATATTAATTCCAGTTTGAGTTGTCGCTGACTTTATGATAAAGCTTTTAACGACTAACTTTGTCAATATTATTATTATCAAGTTTATAAATACCAATAAGGCAAAATGTCTGCCGAAAAAGCTTTAATTAAATTTCTACTGTTTGAGAAAAAATAACAAAAAGAAAATAAGCTCAGGAACAGAAATTACTAGAGTTGATGTACGGGTTTGTCATCTTTCGACATCTGACCTTTCTATTCTATAGTGATTTTCTTGTTTTCGAAACAACATTCTCCAAGAAGCTCATCACATTAAAATTATTTAACTTTTTACTTTTATAACATATCGATTCTGCGTTATGAAATACCGGAGGTTTTGTCGTATGTTCGAGAAATTTAATTCTGTCCCATATGCTGCTTTCATCACGTTAAGTGATCGAGAGAAGGATTGTGCTGAAAACACTTAACTAATATTACAGTAATTACGAAGAGGTCATCCTATGTGCAGTGGAGAATCATGGCCCTTTTTAGAATTGAGGTAGCTGTAACTGGTGGCAGGTTAGGCTGCCAATCACCAATAATGCTATTAAACAAGACATTTCGGAGAGACAAAGAGCAATCGTTATTTTTATTGATAGCAGGCAACTGCTGGTTTTAGTGAAGGATAGTCAGTCCTTTTCTAAGATTTATGATATTTTAAATAATCTCTATACTGAACATTGACATTTGACTTGGGTTTCTGATCGCTGTTTTTATATTAAATGGATAAATCAACTTTTATATATAAGGGATTTATGAGAGAGGAAACATCATTTTGTAGAGTTGGTTTGATAAATATCTAGTAGTCGTTCGTGTGAAAGATAGTTGGATGTTTTACACAAGAATCATTGAAGCGTTAATTTTGAAATGCTGTAGTAATCCTTCCTTGGGCAATGAAAGTGTGGAAAATTAGAATATTTTACAAGTTCCATGACCAGCCATGAATTATGTATTACAAAAATATCCATTCAGCTGTATAAAATTTATTAGAAGGTATTTTAATTTGTTTAACCTATATTAGACCCATTGCCCATTTTTTCAGGTCTGCGAGAATGTTCATCTCTTAAGCATCTGATTTCCTTTATTGAATTCGCTAAGTTCAGTTGCTGATTAATACAATTTTCTTTTCAATTTTGTTTTATTTCTATTATGAAGGCATCATCATATGTTATTGTTTTAAGCATTTTGACATTTAATTCAACCTCGGCCTGCTCTTACCTCTTCTGCAAATTTTTTACATCGTTGGCTTGTTGATTAATACAAAATTCATGTTGTCATCCTCCCTGTCACAACTGAGATACGAGTGCATCACAATACTTGCTATAGTCTAATGCACAAATAAATTGAAATATTTTGATTCGCATATAAATTTATATAAATCAATAATTATATTATCCATAAGCTGGACCTTACTGGCCTGATAATTTAGAAGCCATATATATGTCCAATCTTTTAATATCCAAAAAAAAAGCTTAAAGTGTTAAAAATAGTATTTACAAAATCGTATGATACTTTATAATTAACTACAAACTCATGAAATTATTTTTTTTAGATTATTAAAAATAAGAAAGCGTCTTCTAGACAAAACAATATAAATAATAAAAATAGAGTACAATGAGAGAGATAATCACCACAATTTCTGTGTAATAATACGCAAAATAAAAGAGTAAAATAGGCAGATGTACACAACTGTTGCATATGGGAGTTATAATCTTTATGCTTCTATGCTATTCGCACTGCATTGTGAACTAATATCAAAATCCGACACACTATCTGAGCCATAACCACCATAAATACCAGGTGCAGTTCCTGTGCTAGCAATTCCGCTGCTAAGCGTGGAGCTCATAACTGCTGAGGATTTCGTTGAACGAGCTATGAGCACGTCGGGAATGTATACTGGCGCAGGTCCAGCCATTTCAACTATACTAGGACGTCGTGCTTGGGTGCATCGTTTTATCGGTGACATGAACGTAAATAGAGTTAGCGTAATTACCAATGTTGCTATAAGTACTACAGCTCGTGTTAGTCCAGCACCTCGAATAGCTGAAATCATTGCCATTATTAGCAGTAGCAATACAATGGAGAATTTGGTCATTGTTACAGCAGTAGAATGTATTTTACCGCCATTTCGCGATAACATATTTGATGGCCCATAGGCAAAGTATAAATTATAACGGTCCGCAAAATGTTTGAAACATATATATATCATAGCGAAGGGCATAATTATTGGACAAAATACGCTGTACACAACAGATATTGTGAACACTAATGTAGTCCAGGCATAATGAATTCCAAAAGGAAATTCAATTAGTATAGATTTTCGAATGTAGGGTGTTTCCGCTTTAGATTTAGCTGTAGCTAACATCCACATGTATACAATTAATTCAGGAAAACGTAACAATTCCAAAGAAGTACCAATAAAAGCAGCAGTTATAACGTAATTAACATAAAACGAACCTCGATCGGGTAAGAAGATACATTGCCAACGTAGTGTATCGTTACTTACGCTCCATTCTAACAAAGCCTGAGCCGAAGTCAAACCCAAAGATGGTAAAATCAAAATCATAAATAACAAGTAACCGAAACATTTCGTCATTATGGAATAGTTCTGCTTAGAGCGGGTATAATGACTCATCCATTTATCGGAGAAGGCCACAATGACAGGCATCAATATCGACAAGGTCCAAAGCATCAAAGTGGGCAAAAATTCCGATATTAAAGGTGATATTGTAGGTATTGTATCTTTAGCAATTGCAATAGTATCGATAAGATTCACTATCATAGCTGGAGTAGTTAGAAAGAATAGCATTAAGAATAATAATATATTGACAATAGTCCATTTAAGCATCCAATGGCCAGGATTAACATTCAGATTTTCCCAGAACAAATCATCCGGTGAAGGAGCAAATGCAAGAGTCCATTGACGATAGGTACCAGGAGTAAAATGAGCAACAATATTTTGGGCTTCTTGCACGGTAGAGACGGTCAGGAAAGCGATGCCCAAAGCCTCATTACCAGCAGCCGCTCTCAATCGTTCCATTTCATTCCGTAACGCATGTTCTCCGCGTTGATAATATTCATAAGCATTTTCCTTTTTGCAAGAACAAAATTCAGGGCGTACCTAGAAAGAGAGAGGGTCGAATAATTAATTCTACCGGAAGAAAAATATAAGACAGTCATACCATTAAAGTATCCCGATCACGATGATGTTCACAATATTGCCGAGCGTCTAAATAACGTTCATATTCCGCGTTACGAACGTAGAGTTTTGATATATTATAAGCGACTTCTACATTTTCAATCGTTACATCTGGAAACAATTCTTGTATATAGTTTCGTATAACAGTTTTATTACGATCGCTAGCGGAGATATTTGTTATCATGATGGTACGTGTTGCAGCTTTCTTAAAAGCATTTCGACCCGATGAACGGCGCATGATTAGTACGATTAAAGGCACATAACTAATGGTGATCATAACGTGAACCCATAGCCAAGGTGAGTCGGGTGTTAGGTTAGCCATAGTTGTACGTCCAAAAGCATTTACATCATACTCTTCACTTTTTGGTCCATTTAAAAAATTCACCGGTAATATAATAACAATTGAGACTAAAGTAATAATTCCCATTACTAGCATAAGATGCTTTTGGAATGATAAATAGTAAACAGCGTCAGGTCCAGAATGAGAGATAATTTGTTCTTTACGTAATTTCAATGTTATAAGAATCCACGAGAATATGCCCTCGTCATGTTGTACTGTTGACAATGGCGTTGACTCTGCACCACTTTGTGAGCTATTGTTGCCTCTACCCTCTTCTAAGCTACCATTTTGTTTTGAAAATTTGGAAATATTACTTTCCTGTGATTGTTGGCTAATGTGATTCGATGAGTGCGGTAATTCTAAATTAACAGTACCACGCGAATAGAAAATTTCAGTCCAACGTTTACGATTACCATTACTGTTGACAAGTGCCAGACGACCGTAATCACCGGCTTGATGACGGAGCGTTGTAAATAATACGACTAATAGAAACCAAGCGAAAACATTAAGTATCAAAGTCTCCGGTATGCCATTGTAGGCACTTATAAATAATGAGCGTTTATCTAAAGCTTTGCATACATATCCATCCTCTTCATTCCAACTGCGTAAATTAAGTATTGTTTCCATGACGCTATGCTTGTTGTTTGCGGAACTGTTTCATGTGTTTTGTCGACTTTATAACATTTGCAGCTGGTTATGAAACTGTAAAACAATTAAATGAAATGTATAGAGATTAGATGTATAAAGAGGGTAAATATATCAGATTTAAAAAAAGAGTGCAGGCCAGTCTGAAAGAAATCTTTTTCAATCGGTCTAGTTCAGGATTTTTAGAAAGTTTCGTTAAGAACTTGTGTTATAGAATTTGGAATTAGAAAGATCGTAGAACTAGATGTATTGATATGATTATTGGGATCGAGGCAAAATCTTATGTTGTATTTTATAGAATTTGTACTGTCCTCTCCTGGGCGTGTTATAGACGAAATATCAGATTTATTATATCCCAATAAGATGGTAAAGATTATGAAAATTTAAATAGACTTCGACTTGAAAGAATTCACTTTTGCGAGCTCTCTTTAATAAAAAGAAGCGATCTCAAAAACGAAGCAAGACGAAGGGTATAATTTATTAATCCAACGCTTTGGATATATGACAAGTGGATCTTCGACAATATACTCGGACTGTTGCTTTATCGTTGACAAAGTCTCTCTCAGACGTTATTAATTTAAATATTATGTATTGATTATAACTAAGCGGAGTCACACTCAAATTATTTATTGCGTGCCCGACTTACTCAGCCATATTAGCATCATTAAAATAAATTTCTATTACCATTTTTATCAATTTGGGTCACGAGAGTGAAGTGGAAAAATAGAAAAAAAAAAGAAAAAAAAAAAAAAAAAAGTCTTTGTAATATATGAGTTCATTAACAAATAAAATAATTTTCCATACGGCAGAGCATATTAAGTAAATATCATTAATGGAAATTTTATATAAATTTAAAGAATTATAATAATAATCGGCGCCTTGGCATTACAGTAAATTCTTTGCAGAGATATATGTGGAACAAAACATGATATAAGTTAAGTGATCAATAAGTTTTAATTTTCATTAAAGATATTTACATTTCGTGAATCATGAAATCGATATCTTTTTTACTTGTGTGAATTCTTGAACTGTAATATTATCAGTCGTGTTGTTCATCTGTCTGCACAATATGAAAATAACTAAGATTTTAGTTTAACAAACACATGGAGAGATTAGAGTTTAATATGAAATAAGATAATAAAAGAAAAAAACTAAATTTTGTTTGTAGAGTCATTTCCTATTAAAGGTCACTGAATATCGTTTACAAACATCGCAAGTAATGCAATCAAGGCTTTATAAAATAAATGTAAAATAGCGAGCTCTCTGTAGTATACATTTTGACTTTCCTACAATGAAGTTCGACTGAGATGGAAACTACTTTTGCTTGTGTAAAGCATTTTGTTAACTCATGTTAAAAATGTGTACCAAAGTGATGGTCAGCATATATTCTGTGGGATTAAATTAAGTTCAAGGGGTCTACTAAGAGCATAAAAACTTTAACTTAAAGCAAAAAATTCGACCACCTTCAATTTCCTCTTCACTCTTCACTGTGGACAAATTTAATTTAGAGTTAACAAGATCGGGCCATATCGGTTTGTTTACAGTAAACAAAACACCATTTTTATTAGATTAAGATTTCAAAATTTTGATTAGCTGGTTGAATATAGTGTTTCAATATTCTTTACTAAGACCTTGCTAAAATACAAACCAAGCTCAAAATTTTTAAAATAAATTCCATAAAAAGCTTACATATATATCCAAAGTTACCACAACTACATTATTAAAGAAAAAAAAAAAAAAAAGAGAGAGAGAGAGAGAGAGAGAGAGACGTAAATAAAAT